>JANAVB010034420.1:14792126-14862793 GCA_029216955.1 Iris pallida
ACACTTGAGGAGATCGAACTGGCTTAACGAGCCAAGTGCAGTTGGCTGCGGGATAGCGACAAGTGCTCTAAGTTCTTCTGATATCATCCGGGCTCTTCAACATCATAATCATATCTCTAAGCTATATGGGATTGATGGCCAAGAGGTGGTTAATGCTACTGCACTACAGGAAGAAACAGTCAGGGACTATACTGAGCTTTACAATCAAACTACTTCTGACTTTTCGGAGATTGTTTGCAACAGCTGGTTACCCCTCGGGATAACTATGTACTTTCGACACTAGTGACTAGGAGAGATTGAAGCTATTGTACGTCATGCGGACCCGAATAAATCCTGGCCCAGATGGTTTTGGGAGTCAGTTCTTTAAAGTCCATTGGGATATTCTGAAGGAGGAGTGCTGGAGATCGTCCGAGTTTCGACAACGGCAAGCAGCTTAATGAGCTCAACCATATTTTTCTGACACTTACACCGAAGAAGGAAGGAGCGACGTCTCTTAGCAATTTTTGTCCCATCTTCTGCTGCAGTTTTATCTATAAAGTCATCACTCACTTGATGTGCAGACGTATATGCAGATTATGCAGGGCCTGGTGTCCAGTAACCAAGCGGCTTTTGTGAAGGGGCGGTCTATTGCTGATAACAGTCTTCTTGCCCATGAGCCGGATCCGGGACTTCAACAAAACGGAAGGAGATAAAGTGTGTGTCAAGCTGGATCTGAGGAAGGCATATGACTCTGTCAATAGGGAGTTCGTGTGCCATATTATGCTTGCTATGAGTTTTGAACGTATTTGGGTAGATAGGGTCCAGGTCTGCATTTCCACTCCCTCTTTCTCTGTCCTGGTCAGGGGTCAGCCATATGGCTTTTTCGGCAGTTCAAGAGGACTTCGGCAAGGGAATCCGCTATCGTCATACATCTTCACCTTGGTCATGAAGTTTTTCACATCACTCTTGGACGTGGCGGTTTATAGAGGCCAGATCACCCCACTGTGCAAACGGGTGCATCCTTAGGTATCCCATTTTATCTATGCTGATGACCTGCTGGTCTTTCTGGTTCCTTTGCGGCAGGGGATTATGGCTTTGAACGGGGTCATGGAACGGTTTGGCTCACTGACTGGTCTACAGCTGAACAAGGACAAGAGTATGGCCTATTTCAACAAGCACTGTCAGCAAGGAAGAGCAGGCGCTACTTCTTAGGATCGAGAAGGGGAGTTACTGGTCAAATATTTGAGAATTCCGTTATCTATCAACTACGCTAGAGAGATCGAATGCCAAAATTTGGTTGACTACGCTCAGCGACGGCTGGAGAGGTGGCATGCCTAGAGCCTATCTTTTGGAGGGCGCATCGAGCTAGTTCGATCCGTCATCTATGCCATTGCTCGATTCTGGTTGCAGACTCTCATGTTGCCGTCTGCGACCATTAGCAAAATTGAAAGACTCTGTGCCAACTTTATATGGAGAGGAGGCTCTGTGCCAACTCTATTGGTGGACGACTCTATGCAGACCTCGGGAGGAGGGAGGTGTCGGCCTACAGTCTTTGCGGATCCTGCGCGATACTGCGGGGGTACGACAAGCTTGGCGATTTCTCGCCTAGGACTCCTTATAGACGGTATGGATGAAGGGGAGGTATATAAAGGACCAGTCCTTTTAGGAGATCCGATCCAACAGCAACGATTCCGTTACTTGGAAGAAACTTCTCTCCCATCGGACTACTTTGAAGGGGCTTATCTCCAGATCAATTTCAAATGGAGAGACTACTGACCTGTGGTGGGATCCTTGGATCAACCATCTGATGGATACTGAGAGTACGGATGGGGACCGATGGGTGTGGACGGACACCGGTCAGCATATATTTCCCCAATCGATCGTGTACGCATCTATTTGGGAGGTTCACCCTCCCATGGAGCTGGCTCAGATGGTGTGGACCAAAGGGGTGGCCTCCAAAATACAATTTTGCTTGTACTAACTTTGTCTTGGGAAGTTGCTTACTCGGGACCGCCTAGTGAGATTTGGTGTGCAGATTCTGTCACCTCTGTGCGAGTTATGCAAGCAAGATCATGAATCTATGGAGCACTTATTCTTTAGATGTTCCTTCTCATCATTTGTTTGGCAACATCAATGTTCTCAACTCAGCTTACAGACTCATGGCGCTTGAAGCTGGCGAGAGGAGGTGGCAGATATCATAGCCGAAAGGAACCGGGGTTCCCAGTGGTACAAAACAGCAAGGATTCGGCTGGCGGTTGTGGTCTGACATATATGGAATGAAAGAAACAATAGAATTTTTGAGTTGGTGACTACGCCCACTATTGGGGTGATACACAATATAGATTTTGATATAAAAGTGATGGAGAACTTTAAGTCTCCACCATGATCTGCCTTGTAAACTCCTAAATTTTTTATATATAACAAGTAACTTTTTCCCAAAAAAAATTTTTTCTATATATATATATATATATATATATATATATATATATATGGCAATTTCGAACACAAACCCGAGCGGACCCTCGAACGGACCTATATATATATATATATATATATGACGATTCGAACAGAAACCCGAGCGGACCTAGGGCATCAGCCCTGTTGATGTTGCCCCCTCCGCGGCCCCCGGACCCGCTCGCCGGGGGGGAGGGGACTGAAGCCAGGGAGGAAAGGGGGGTCGGACGGACCCCTCTAGGCGGCGGCGGCCCTCCAGGCTGGAGGGCGCTGGGAGAGACGACTGGGGGGTCGGGCGGACCCCCCAGGTGACGGCGGCGGCCCCCCCCTGTCACGCCCCTCTCCCGTAGGAGCGATCGTCATCGCTAAGGCGTGATGCCGCACGAGCCTAGATTGCGCTCGTGCAAGGCGGGTTTCCATAACGGCCGATTTCAGCGGTTACGACGGGGTCTTCGCACAGAAGTCCCATGCAGGGACATTGAATAATAGCAGCAGAAGCGTGGTGGGCCCATAACCCACAGGTCCCAGGATCGAAACCTGGCTCTGATGCCATTATGTCACGCCCCCCTCCCGTAGGAGCGATCGTCCTCGCTAAAGCGTGATGCCGCACGAGCCTAGATTGCGCTCGTGCAAGGTGGGTTCCATAACTGCCGATTTCAGCGGCTGCGACGGGGTCGTCGCACAGAAGTCCCATACAGAGACATTGAATAATAGCAGCGGAAATTAGAACAAAGCACAAGTTATTCAAATCGAGCTCTTTATTGATATTGAAACAAAGGTTACAATGGGGCGCAAGGCCAAGATTACAAGTCTCTCAAGCTCACTCAAGCTCACTCATCTCACATTATAAGTCACTCAGCTCTCTCTCATCTCTCAATACAGTCTTGAGCCAGCGGATGCTTTGGAAGGCAATTTTTATACATTATGTCCCGTATAAGTCTGACTCCATGCGGCCGCACGCTTCGAATCGCCAAGGAACTCCGTGCCTCGACGCATCCAAGCGAGCTCCATGCCACGAGCTTCTACCTGTGCCTGCACATGTAAACTATGTGGGTGTCAGTACTCAACTGTACTGGTGGAAGGAGCCCCTCGTCCACCCATACAAAACCAACACGTTTGATTTACTTTGTGCAACATAGTCCCTTCTTATCAATTGTCTTTCTAGTCTTGCCTTAGGATCAGTTTTAGGACCAATGCTTTGGCCTATTTTGTGTCTCTAGACCATCCCGTGCTTGCAACAACGTTAACCTATCAAGTCGTGTTTGCCTTACGGCCCAAAATCAGAGACGCAGCTACGCGACAGACTCTATTTCCGTGTGACCGTGCTACAAATCCTTACTGAGGTCGTGCCTCGCAACTCAGTAAGACTTAACCATGTCGCCGCCTCGTGGCCCTTGCTACTTTGATCACCAACTGACCCAATCAAGACTTGTGAATCTTAGTATCACTCGAACAACTTTGCCTTGCGGCGGTTTCCCCGACTTAAACTCAAACAACTCAACCAACTTATGCAACTTATATGCCGACACTCAAGACTCGACACCACATCTCGTGCCGAAGCACGTCGCCTACGTTGCAGCCAAATCTTAGGCCCAACATTTTATGTTCCAACTGTACAAATACATTCAACTCAACTTCCTTGATATACTACACTCAATACTCGACTCAATCGAAAGGCATACACGCGGATCGCCGCCCATACCGACTCATCTATATGAACTAGTCACTAGGGCCCAGCCCTATAATGGACTCCTTTTGAGCTTTTGATTAGACGGACGCTCCTTGCCAGCACGAGTAGCTAGCTCCACAGCAAGTCCCACTAACCCGTGCGGTCATCCAGCACAGCTATGAATGTCTCTATCGCAACGGTTCCCCTGGGCCGCCGGGGTCGCCGTTCGAGAAACAGATTTATTTTACCTTGTACAATTTGTCCAATGACCATGAAAGACTCGACTCGACTCGAACTGACGTCTCACACAGTCAAAGCTATTTCTAGTGTTATCATCTCTTTCAGGGCTAAGTTCAACACTCCTCACATCTGAGACCTTGCCTCAGCGACCCAGTCGCGAGCATTCTTCTTTCTTGCCTCAACGACCCAGTCGTGAGCATTCTTCTTTCTTGCCTCGACGACCCAGTCGCGAGCATTCTTTCTTTCTTGCCCTATCATTTCACTCAACTCAAGAATAACTATTGAAATACTTTCCAAACTCAATGAATCAACCGTGGCCCGTGCCTTAAAACACTAAGTCCTTGCCATCGTGTCTCAAACCAACGTGAAACTCTATGTGACACCACCGCCCAAGTCATACTCTATATGACGGGCCTTGCGATCGTGAGACTACGGGATTATACCCGGCCGTAGAACTCATAGGACCGTGCTTGCAACTACTCCTGATAGCTTAACATAACTTGCCTAACTTACTTTGCAACAACTTGACGAGCAAAGGCTGCGTCAAGCTTTGCGTCGTGGGAACGTGCCGTGCACGCGTTCGACTTTGAACAACCAAGTTATTTGAGGTGCCTAGACTTATGCCACAAGCCGTGCAATATAACTTAGCCCGTCGGCGAGCAGAGGCTATGCCACGCCTTGGGCGAAGAGACCGAGCATGCTCTATGAAGCATTTATGCGGGCGACGCCTATGAATTTGGCTAACTCTTAGCTTGTGGCGAAGACCAACTTTTTCTTCTCCCAAGCCACGGGACGAAGGACCGAGTGTCATTTTTAAAGCACGCCGTGCACCAAGTCTAAGCCGACCGTTGGACCGAAATATTCTATCTCAATTTGACCCGTCGGGATTACTCCCTTTGGCTATGTGGATTCATCTCTTTATTATTAAGCCTACTTCTGCAAGTTGAAAACAAGCGATTTATTATGTGAAGGAAAAGATGAGGCGAGTTCACCGAAACTACCCCACCTGAGCGAGCGGTCGCCTCGACCGAGCAATGTCTTCGAGCAGCCGTTGCAAGGCCAAGTCCAAATGCCGTTAGTGTTCCGATTCCTCACTAGGCGGGGGGAGAGGGGGCTGGGGACGATGAAGGGGGGTCGGGAGAACCCTCCATGGGGAGGCAGCGGGCCGGGTAGCCACGGCGGTGGCAGCTACTGCTGTTCCGATGGTGGGAGTCCAGGCAGCGGGGTCGGGTGCGGAGCGGGGAGGGTTGGGCGAACCCTTCCAAGGTGGTGGTCCAGCGGCCATCCTCACGGATATTCCCAATGCTTCGATTTACGAATTCGGGTCTGGATCTGGGACTCGGGATGGCCGTGGCAACGATGATGGTTGGACGACGGTAGTGAGACGTCGCCCAGGAGGAAGAAGAGGGGTCCAGACACAATTAATGGGTCGGACGAGCCCAGGTAGGAACGGGAATAGGTCGCCTACCGGCCAAGGAGGACCCCAACGAACAGGGGGTGGATCGGGCCACACAGAGCCTGGATGGCGACCCAAGGTGACGGCGGCAGAGAAAGGTAAAGGTATTGTTGGAGGAATCGGGAATCAGGGTCCGGTGCCTCCTGGTGCCAATTTTTGCACGATCACAGATGGACCGAGCCCCAAATCTTGGAAGGACGTTTGTATGTCGATGGGGAACAAGAGCCCGACGTCGATGGAGTATGTGCCACCGATGAAGGTGGGAGGAGGTTTCCGGGCGTATTTCCCAGCTGAGGAGATTGCTGAGGTAACGGACTTCTGGAAGAATACGCTGGTGATGTATGTGTTGGGTAGTAAACCATTCTATGGTCGGCTACGGGGGTATGCAGAGCGGGTATGGCGCCCCAAGGGGAGCATGGAGATCTTTTCCAGAGAAAATGGGTTCTACTTTGTGAAGTTCGGCTTGGCGGAGGACGTATCCAGGATTATACAGGGAGGGCCTTGGTCCTTTGACGGGAGACTCATTATTCTGAAGGAGTGGACACCTGAGTTGAGATGTGAGAAGGAGGTTCTAAATACGATACCTATTTGGATTCGCTTCCTTGAGTTCCCAGTGAAATACTGGACCATCCCAATGCTCATGAGATTGGTTAGTTTGGTTGGCAAGCCGATTAAGGCGGATGAGGCTACGGCTTTCCGTACTAGACTGATGTATGCTAGAATATTTATGGAGATAAAGGCGGGGATGGAACTCCCGAGTATCCTTGAGTACCAAGTGGCGTCCGGAGAGGTCCTGACACAGGTTGTGAAGTATGATTGGGTTCCCCCAATGTGTTCTCATTGTGAGTGCTTTGGCCACTTACCTAGTGCATGCTCGTATGGAGGGAGGGAGGGAGCTTGATCCCAGGAGGTACGGGGGGAGACTAGTCCCGACACCGCAGCGGCGACTGAAGACAGACCAGCGGGAGAGGATACTCTGATGGCCGTTGCAGGTAGACCGGAGTCGGACCCCCAGCTGCTACAGGAGGCTTCGCAGGTGGCGATGGTGGAGTTCACGGGCCAGAGGAGTATGGTGACTAGGGGTATGCTGACCTTAGCTAGTAGTCAGACTGGGGGTTCTGTCCCGGCTGTGGCACAGGTGTATTGTAGGAAGAGGCACGCCCCGTCTCCTACGGATGACGTGCTTTCTGCGAGGGAGCCTGAAGATCAGACTGTGGCCAACCCAAATTGGGCCTTGACTCTCTCCAGGATACAAGCACACCTCACCCCGTCTTCCGATATGGTGGAGGATCTAGCCGAAACGGATGAGACACTTCCCTCGGGTGTCAGTCCAGGTGACATTCAGGGGGACTCTCACATTAATTAATTAATGTCGATCCTCTCCTGGAATGTCCGTGGAGGTGCTCTCTGGGGAGATAGAAGGAGATTTGTAGAGTTCTTAAGCGGGAGAAGTGCGACATCTCGATCCTGTTGGAGTCGAAGATTAGGGGGGGTGACGGTGCTTGCTTGCAGGACCCCTGCTAACTGGGTGCAAATCCATAACTTGGACCTATGTGACATGGCTAGGATCTGGGTGAGGTGGAACTACGATAGTTGGGAGGGAGAACAGGTTTTGAAGTCTAAACAGCTTATTGCCATCTCCTTTGTGAATCTGAGGGTTCCGATTCATCCTGGGAGCGGTATATGGGCACAATGATAGGAGGTTCCGGGAGTCCCTGTGGGGTGACATTGCTCGTGTAGGTCGCATAGCGGACCATCTGCACCTCCCACTGCTTCTGATGGGGGACTTCAACGCTCTGCTACATCGACGGGAGAAGGTGGGGGGGCGTCCGGTATCTGACCAAATCTTCTTCGATTTCCAGCGATGTCTCCTCTAGTCCAGGCTGATAGGGTTGGAGAGGACGGGGCACATATGGACTTGGCACAACAAGTCGATCGGCAACAGGATTGCTGTCAGCTTGACAGGGCTTTGGGAAATAGCGAATGGTTTAGCTACTTCCCGAACTCTGTGGCTGAGGGGCTTGCTGCTGGTACTAGTGATCACTCCCCGATCCGGGTAGGCTTATATGAGAGACCCACTTGGAAAGGCCGTCCGTTCCGGTACAACAATAGCTGGTATCTCTCTGCGGGTTATGAGAAAGCGGTGATGGGGTGGCTGCAGCACACTCAGGAGGGCACAGCATAGTACCGTATGGTACACAAACTAAAAGATCGAAGAGAGCTATTCGGGCCTGGGTGAAATCGCTGCCACGAACTTCCCTGGAGACTAAGGAGGCTGCTCTTCGAGAGGTCCAGGAAGCTTTACAGGCATATATGATGAGTGGTGTGTTGGCGGCCAAAGAGAAGGATCTGATTGGGGAGGTGAACATTCTGCGACTTGAACAAGAGATTAGCGCGGCCCAACGGGCCAAGTGTTCCTGGCTGAAGGATGGAGACAGATGTATCAGGTTCTTCTATGATGTGATCCGCACCAGACAGCACATGAACAGCATTTCCAGACTCCTCAATGGTGAGGGCAGGATCGTCGGAGATCCGATGGATATTCAGGAGGATGCAGTCAGGTACTATTCAGACCTGTATCATCAGTCAGACTATCTCTCCACGTTCCAGAATCTTATCCCAAAGAGGATGGTGACTGTAATGCCCCGCTCCGCACGAGGCATTTGGTTGGCTTATTGGATGGGATCAGAATATTGGACCGTGACTTATGTTGGAAATCAGGAGAATTGAGACTGATGCAGTCTCTCTTAGCTGGCTAGACGGAATGGATATTGGAATGTGGCTCGCTGGTGGAGCTACGCTTAGTGGAATTTTTGGTGAGTGGAACTGTCCTTCCTCCTCCTTACTCCTTCATGCTTAATAGATGAAGTATTGAAATGCTATGAACTGCCCCTAAATGTCCCTTATGTTAGTTGCTGAATAATAGAGATGCTTTTGTTGAGAATTATTGAAATGTACAACACATTGAACTGTTAATGTGATTCGCTGCCTGAGAATGAATTGATAACATTGCCCCTTATGCTTAACACTGCTGGAACAAGTAGACACTTGAATAATGAGATGCCTTATGAATGATAGAATAAGAAATGAACTGGCTATGCTATCGAACCAATGAACTGAATAAAATACTAGAATCATGTACTATCTGTATAACTGTTGCAAGAATATGAAATGTTACCTGTCCCTTATAAGAAATGAATGAATGAATAAATGTCCCTATGAAATGAATTAATGTTAAGTTCCTCTTAAGAAAGAAATGATATGAGATACGTTGCGATGAAGCAATGAATGAGAAATGATAAAGCTGGGATCGTTGAGATCACCAAATGAAATGATGGTAATGATGAAATGAATAAGTCATTGAATATGACTAATGATGCACTGTTGCCTTTACTTTTCTTAATACATTTTACCATGCGATTTTGTTCACAATTGAGTCGGACACGCATTCGCATGGTCATGGACAACTTGTATACAAGGTTTGAGTAATAATTTCCTCGAACGGTTCCTAGGGCCCTGGGGACCGATTCGGCCTAGGAGGAAATAATGATGAGTGCTATGGGAGCACGGATAAGGCGGGGTGGCATAGAGGCTCGCCACCTACTATGCTGACCGCATTATCTTAAAATGAAATGAAATGAGAAGAGTCCATATGGTTTAACAACACCAGTGACCATGTAGTCAAGATGCATGCTAATGAATGTTTTGTACAGGCAGAGTAAGTATATCAGATAACCTGTAATTGATACAGGTACGAGGAGTCGGCTATCGGTAAGAAATCACATAATTGTGATATTGTATAAGTTGGTTTAACTTACCTGCTTAACATGTTCTATTTAGTATGCTAGAAAGATGCCTTGCTATAATCATTGCTCAAACACAACATACATGCTAAGTGATGCTTGAAGTGAGAACTGTTATAACATGCTTAAATTGTTAATGTTAACGATGCCTCAATGATGCCTTTTCATGATAACACCAAGAATGATAAATGATATGTCCACATGAATGCTACTAAGAATATGTTTACATGCTTCACTTTGATTATTGCCCATGAACTGTAAACTGATGCTAGGCCCCAAATAGAAAGATCACTCTAATAAATGCATGCTTAAATGATCACTTAAATGTTGGTTTATGCGAGTGGGTTGGATTCTGCTCGCCAGTACATAGATGATGTGCTGACCCACGTTTTGTGGGCAGGTGCTTGTGCTTGGAATGTTCTACACACGAAGTTTAGCTGGATTGGTCCCGCGGCATCGAAGATTTGTTGGGCATACAGAAGCTCTCCTTGTACAAGATGATGTCTTCTGTTTATAAAGGGCATAATGTATGGAACATTGTAATCAGTTGTACCAGTGAGATTGTAAGCCAAGTCGGTATATCGAGTTGTAATCCATTGTATCTAAATATCAAATGTAAGCTGTATAGCATTGTTCAGTTGGTTTCCAATGTAAAGTGAGATGTGCTGTAATCATTGTACTTCAATACAAGTCTTGTACTCTTCTTCAATTATTAATAAAGAGAATAAAGTTCTATATATCTCTGTGTGGCTTCAAGTTACTCTTTTTCTCCGCTGCTATAAAGAAGTGATGTACTTCTATTCAATGAGAAAGATTGTCCTCACTAAATTCAATTTATCTGCTTCTGCCGCTGCGATGTGTTCCTATTTGAAGAATAATCGAGTATGTACCATCTTTGCCTTGTACAAGTGCAATACCAGACTTGTACGGCATCACGCCCAAGCGAGGACGATCGATTCCAAGAGATAAAATATGTGAAGAAATGACTCTACGAATCGGGGCGTGACAAATTGGTATCAAAGCACGGCTTTACGTCCTTGGTCTCTTCTTTGGTTCGTTTCAAATCAAAGTTGCATCGATGATTGACCAAAGTTGCTTCCGCAATCACTCAACGTTGCTTCCGCGATTAAATCAAAGATTGCTTCCGCGATTATATTGTTGTTGTTCTGTAATCATCCTATGTTGTTCGTGTCTGAAAGATCATTGACCCTCTTGGCTGCTCACTGGATGTTCCATACAATAAGTCTATATACATTGTGATGCCCCTGAAAGAATGATTGTTGTTGGTTTGGACACATATAACCCAACAATAACTCGATGCCATAGTATGCTATATTGTGAATGCTGTTAGAAATGTGGGAATATAGAAAAGTGGCTGGGTATGCTGTAATAAGTTGAGAATTGCATGTGATGCAGAAGGAGTTGGGAATGAAATAATTGATGGATGAGTTCAACAGAATTGGTGAATTGACTCATGCGTGCTGGCTACTGCTTTCTAGACCATAAGAATGTTGGCTTATACTATTGAGACCCCGAGATGTTGGCTAAGTGTTGTGATCATCATAGATCACGAATGTCTGAAATAGAATTGAGTGGTATTGTTTAAGGATGGCTTCATTTCTGAGTGGTATATTGCATCTACCACCTCAGAACGAGATATATGTTGACCCTTTCCATAGAATAGCAATGAGACTATCTGTGAGTACTGGGTAGTGCCGAGACTTAGCTGGGAGTCATGTATTGTGGTTAGATGACTCGAGTGTCCCTTGACGGTGATGTTATATTGGGTAGCGAGATTGTCGGAAATTATAACTGGTGGCTTGGTTAGAAATTGTTTAGTCGAGTGATGACTCAGACTAGTAAGACCGTTAGTATGCTATGGGTAAATAGACTTGGATAGAGAATATTGTGGCTTAGAACATCTGAATGTTGACTTCGATTGGTTGAATGTAAATCAAATATGGCTAATACAAAGTTGGTTGCCAAGCTGAAAGTTTGAAAATATTGTCGGTGAATCAAAGGAATATTAGAAATCTGTGCCTTGACCCTAAGGTGTAATAGATGTCAATCCATCTTGATCACCAAAGGATAGTCATTGCATAGATGCATGATGCTGAAGAATTGAATTGTACTAGAAAAATAACAAGTAGTGACTCAAAATACTGTTGTTGCCTAGAGGATGGTTAAGTGATACATAAAATGTCGGATTGAATGGGATGAACTACTTGACCATTACTGCATGAGATTAAGAATGCCGTAAGATAGTTGATGATTGAGAAACAAATGGAAACGAGAAATTTCAAACGTGTTGGATAATGTCGGTATAGATGATTGTTGGTTGGGATATAGATTGTTGGCTTATGACTTAGTGGTTTGACTCTGTCATACAGACCGAATAGTATGAGTCCATAGTTATGTTAGACTATCGGAATCGATGACCCTTGAATAGTTAGCATTGGCTTATGGGTTCGTGTGGGTACAAGGGAATTTGAATAAAAATGTGGATCATTGGGAATTTACTTGATGGATTATTAGAACGATGAAGATCGTATGTCGAATTTGGAATTGACCGTAATGTTGATAGATCGATCTTAGTCGATTGTTGGGTAAGTCTAGAATGAGCCTCTGTGGGAATTATTTCCTTGAGGAAGACCCTGAATAGATAGACTTGACCCTAGCGACCAGTTGATGATTTACCAATTGCTGGCTTAGCCCAATTGGCGATTCATTATTCAGACTGAGTTAAAACCCATAGGTTTGGGTAGAGTTCCTTAGAACTGTTGGTTGCTTGTCGGCCTTAAGAATAAGAAACTAGTATAACCCTAGTAGCCGTCCACTCTAGGGGAGTCACCTGAATGATTAGGTGTAGCTGTCGGTATAGCTAACCATTGAGACTGGACCGAATAATAGATGGCCGTTGGCGACCCATAGAATGACCTTGTGGCATTGAACGAGAGATGGTGATGAGTATGATCTAAGAATGATAAGTTGTAAGTATATGCTCCAATGTGAACCTTAGAGATGTTTGACCCTTGAGGATTATGTGTCGACCTATAGCGGGAAATAGAATCGTGGGATGAGACTTGATTTGTATGTATCGAATAGTGAATTATGATATGAGATAGAATTGACTGCTCATGACGGAAATGTTGGATAAGTATCTATAGTCGGGTAGCTGGGTTAACCTTGACTGTTGCATAGAATTATACCCTGACTCGGATAATCGATAGCTGGTGATGTTGGATTGTATCTTTTAGAAAAGATGAATTGCCTCGATGAAAAATGTTATTGGATTTGGGAAAGAAAATGATTGTCGTTGTGAAACCTTGATATGAGTGGCTCTAAGTTAGACCCTTGATCGAATGTCAGAAATGTTATGCTTGGATGGAGATTGTCCCTGATGTTAAGTGGTGGCCTGGAAGATAGTGATTGTGGCAAAGTGAATAAAGCAATAAGACAATTAAAGGATGCTAAGTTGGATTTAGAAAAGAGAGTTATATTGTGGCTGATCGAATCGCACTAACATGGAAGTTGGCTGAAGTACATATGTTTTGGGGACGCCTAAAATATGTGTATGGATCCAGCAGAAGTGATTGGTTGTGACTGAGATAACATTATGGGAAGAATTTATCGTACTAGCACGGACTTTGGCTGAAATGCATATGTTTTGGGGACGCCTAAAATATGTGTATGGATCCAAATGAAGTGATGTATTGCGACCAAGATAGAATGCAAGGAAAATGTTAGTGAATCAATGAGAAGTTACAAGTAATTGAAAAAGAGATAGACAGATCGAATCGTTGATGGATTTAAATGGTACAATTGGATATATATTTTTTTGAAATGATCGAGTGGGCTGAAATGAATATTGATTTGAAGCTGAATGAGTAAACTCATGGTGATTAAGTGAATCTTGTGGAAGACTTGTTTCCTTAAGTTTCGAGGACGAAACTTTTTCTGAGTGGTATATTATGTAATGCCCCGCTCCGCACGAGGCATTTGGTTGGCTTATTGGATGGGATCAGAATATTGGACCGTGACTTATGTTGGGAATCAGGAGAATTGAGACTGATGCAGTCTCTCTTAGCTGGCTAGACGGAATGGATATTGGAATGTGGCTCGCTGGTGGAGCTACGCTTAGTGGAATTTTGGGTGAGTGGAACTGTCCTTCCTCCTCCTTACTCCTTCATGCTTAATAGATGAAGTATTGAAATGCTATGAACTGCCCCTAAATGTCCCTTATGTTAGTTGCTGAATAATAGAGATGCTTTTGTTGAGAATTATTGAAATGTACAACACATTGAACTGTTAATGTGATTCGCTGCCTGAGAATGAATTGATAACATTGCCCCTTATGCTTAACACTGCTGGAACAAGTAGACACTTGAATAATGAGATGCCTTATGAATGATAGAATAAGAAATGAACTGGCTATGCTATCGAACCAATGAACTGAATGAAATACTAGAATCATGTACTATCTGTATAACTGTTACAAGAATATGAAATGTTGCCTGTCCCTTATAAGAAATGAATGAATGAATAAATGTCCCTATGAAATGAATGAATGTTAAGTTCCTCTTAAGAAAGGAATGATATGAGATACGTTGCGATGAAGCAATGAATGAGAAATGATAAAGCTGGGATCGTTGAGATCACCAAATAAAATGATGGTAATGATGAAATGAATAAGTCATTGAATAAGACTAATGATGCACTGTTGCCTTTACTTTCCTTAATACATTTTACCATGCGATTTTGTTCACAATTGAGTCGGACACGCATTCGCATGGTCATGGACAACTTGTATACAAGGTTTGAGTAATAATTTCCTCGAACGGTTCCTAGGGCCCTGGGGACCGATTCGGCCTAGGAGGAAATAATGATGAGTGCTATGGGAGCACAGATAAGGCGGGGTGGCATAGAGGCTCGCCACCTACTATGCTGACCGCATTATCTTAAAATGAAATGAAATGAGAAGAGTCCATATGGTTTAACAACACCAGTGACCATGTAGTCAGGATGCATGCTAATGAATGTTTTGTGCAGGCAGAGTAAGTATATCAGATAACCTGTAATTGATACAGGTACGAGGAGTCGGCTATCGGTAAGAAATCACATAATTGTGATATTGTATAAGTTGGTTTAACTTGCCTGCTTAACATGTTCTATTTAGTATGCTAGAAAGATGCCTTGCTATAATCATTGCTCAAACACAACATACATGCTAAGTGATGCTTGAAGTGAGAACTGTTATAACATGCTTAAATTGTTAATGTTAACGATGCCTCAATGATGCCTTTTCATGATAACACCAAGAATGATAAATGATATGTCCACATGAATGCTACTAAGAATATGTTTACATGCTTCACTTTGATTATTGCCCATGAACTGTAAACTGATGCTAGGCCCCAAATAGAAAGATCACTCTAATAAATGCATGCTTAAATGATCACTTAAATGTTGGTTTATGCGAGTGGGTTGGATTCTGCTCGCCAGTACATAGATGATGTGCTGACCCACATTTTGTGGGCAGGTGCTTGTGCTTGGAATGTTCTACACACGAAGTTTAGCTGGATTGGTCCCGCGGCATCGAAGATTTGTTGGGCATACAGAAGCTCTCCTTGTACAAGATGATGTCTTCTGTTTATAAAGGGCATAATGTATGGAACATTGTAATCAGTTGTACCAGTGAGATTGTAAGCCAAGTCGGTATATCGAGTTGTAATCCATTGTATCTAAATATCAAATGTAAGCTGTATAGCATTGTTCAGTTGGTTTCCAATGTAAAGTGAGATGTGCTGTAATCATTGTACTTCAATACAAGTCTTGTACTCTTCTTCAATTATCAATAAAGAGAATAAAGTTCTATATATCTCTGTGTGGCTTCAAGTTACTCTTTTTCTCCGCTGCTATAAAGAAGTGATGTACTTCTATTCAATGAGAAAGATTGTCCTCACTAAATTCAATTTATCTGCTTCTGCCACTGCGATGTGTTCCTATTTGAAGAATAATCGAGTATGTACCATCTTTGCCTTGTACAAGTGCAATACCAGACTTGTACGGCATCACGCCCAAGCGAGGACGATCGATTCCAAGAGATAAAATATGTGAAGAAATGACTCTACGAATCGGGGCGTGACAAATTGGTATCAAAGCACGGCTTTACGTCCTTGGTCTCTTCTTTGGTTCGTTTCAAATCAAAGTTGCATCGATGATTGACCAAAGTTGCTTCCGCAATCACTCAACGTTGCTTCCGCGATTAAATCAAAGATTGCTTCCGCGATTATATTGTTGTTGTTCTGTAATCATCCTATGTTGTTCGTGTCTGAAAGATCATTGACCCTCTTGGCTGCTCACTGGATGTTCCATACAATAAGTCTATATACATTGTGATGCCCCTGAAAGAATGATTGTTGTTGGTTTGGACACAAATAACCCAACAATAACTCGATGCCATAGTATGCTATATTGTGAATGCTGTTAGAAATGTGGGAATATAGAAAAGTGGCTGGGTATGCTGTAATAAGTTGAGAATTGCATGTGATGCAGAAGGAGTTGGGAATGAAATAATTGATGGATGAGTTCAACAGAATTGGTGAATTGACTCATGCGTGCTGGCTACTGCTTTCTAGACCATAAGAATGTTGGCTTATACTATTGAGACCCCGAGATGTTGGCTAAGTGTTGTGATCATCATAGATCACGAATGTCTGAAATAGAATTGAGTGGTATTGTTTAAGGATGGCTTCATTTCTGAGTGGTATATTGCATCTACCACCTCAGAACGAGATATATGTTGACCCTTTCCATAGAATAGCAATGAGACTATCTGTGAGTACTGGGTAGTGCCGAGACTTAGCTGGGAGTCATGTATTGTGGTTAGATGACTCGAGTGTCCCTTGACGGTGATGTTATATTGGGTAGCGAGATTGTCGGAAATTATAACTGGTGGCTTGGTTAGAAATTGTTTAGTCGAGTGATGACTCAGACTAGTAAGACCGTTAGTATGCTATGGGTAAATAGACTTGGATAGAGAATATTGTGGCTTAGAACATCTGAATGTTGACTTCGATTGGTTGAATGTAAATCAAATATGGCTAATACAAAGTTGGTTGCCAAGCTGAAAGTTTGAAAATATTGTCGGTGAATCAAAGGAATATTAGAAATCTGTGCCTTGACCCTAAGGTGTAATAGATGTCAATCCATCTTGATCACCAAAGGATAGTCATTGCATAGATGCATGATGCTGAAGAATTGAATTGTACTAGAAAAATAACAAGTAGTGACTCAGAATACTGTTGTTGCCTAGAGGATGGTTAAGTGATACATAAAATGTCGGATTGAATGGGATGAACTACTTGACCATTACTGCATGAGATTAAGAATGCCGTAAGATAGTTGATGATTGAGAAACAAATGGAAACGAGAAATTTCAAACGTGTTGGATAATGTCGGTATAGATGATTGTTGGTTGGGATATAGATTGTTGGCTTATGACTTAGTGGTTTGACTCTGTCATACAGACCGAATAGTATGAGTCCATAGTTATGTTAGACTATCGGAATCGATGACCCTTGAATAGTTAGCATTGGCTTATGGGTTCGTGTGGGTACAAGGGAATTTGAATAGAAATATGGATCATTGGGAATTTACTTGATGGATTATTAGAACGATGAAGATCGTATGTCGAATTTGGAATTGACCGTAATGTTGATAGATCGATCTTAGTCGATTGTTGGGTAAGTCTAGAATGAGCCTCTGTGGGAATTATTTCCTTGAGGAAGACCCTGAATAGATAGACTTGACCCTAGCGACCAGTTGATGATTTACCAATTGCTGGCTTAGCCCAATTGGCGATTCATTATTCAGACTGAGTTAAAACCCATAGGTTTGGGTAGAGTTCCTTAGAACTGTTGGTTGCTTGTCGGCCTTAAGAATAAGAAACTAGTATAACCCTAGTAGCCGTCCACTCTAGGGGAGTCACCTGAATGATTAGGTGTAGCTGCCGGTATAGCTAACCATTGAGACTGGACCGAATAATAGATGGCCGTTGGCGACCCATAGAATGACCTTGTGGCATTGAACGAGAGATGGTGATGAGTATGATCTAAGAATGATAAGTTGTAAGTATATGCTCCAATGTGAACCTTAGAGATGTTTGACCCTTGAGGATTATGTGTCGACCTATAGCGGGAAATAGAATCGTGGGATGAGACTTGATTTGTATGTATCGAATAGTGAATTATGATATGAGATGGAATTGACTGCTCATGACGGAAATGTTGGATAAGTATCTATAGTCGGGTAGCTGGGTTAACCTTGACTGTTGCATAGAATTATACCCTGACTCGGATAATCGATAGCTGGTGATGTTGGATTGTATCTTTTAGAAAAGATGAATTGCCTCGGTGAAAAATGTTATTGGATTTGGGAAAGAAAATGATTGTCGTTGTGAAACCTTGATATGATTGGCTCTAAGTTAGACCCTTGATCGAATGTCAGAAATGTTATGCTTGGATGGAGATTGTCCCTGATGTTAAGTGGTGGCCTGGAAGATAGTGATTGTGGCAAAGTGAATAAAGCAATAAGACAATTAAAGGATGCTAAGTTGGATTTAGAAAAGAGAGTTATATTGTGGCTGATCGAATCGCACTAACATGGAAGTTGGCTGAAGTACATATGTTTTGGGGACGCCTAAAATATGTGTATGGATCCAGCAGAAGTGATTGGTTGTGACTGAGATAACATTATGGGAAGAATTTATCGTACTAGCACGGACTTTGGCTGAAATGCATATGTTTTGGGGACGCCTAAAATATGTGTATGGATCCAAATGAAGTGATGTATTGCGACCAAGATAGAATGCAAGGAAAATGTTAGTGAATCAATGAGAAGTTACAAGTAATTGAAAAAGAGATAGACAGATCGAATCGTTGATGGATTTAAATGGTACAATTGGATATATATTTTTTTGAAATGATCGAGTGGGCTGAAATGAATATTGATTTGAAGCTGAATGAGTAAACTCATGGTGATTAAGTAAATCTTGTGGAAGACTTGTTTCCTTAAGTTTCGAGGACGAAACTTTTTCTGAGTGGTATATTATGTAATGCCCCGCTCCGCACGAGGCATTTGGTTGGCTTATTGGATGGGATCAGAATATTGGACCGTGACTTATGTTGGGAATCAGGAGAATTGAGACTGATGCAGTCTCTCTTAGCTGGCTAGACGGAATGGATATTGGAATGTGGCTCGCTGGTGGAGCTACGCTTAGTGGAATTTTGGGTGAGTGGAACTGTCCTTCCTCCTCCTTACTCCTTCATGCTTAATAGATGAAGTATTGAAATGCTATGAACTGCCCCTAAATGTCCCTTATGTTAGTTGCTGAATAATAGAGATGCTTTTGTTGAGAATTATTGAAATGTACAACACATTGAACTGTTAATGTGATTCGCTGCCTGAGAATGAATTGATAACATTGCCCCTTATGCTTAACACTGCTGGAACAAGTAGACACTTGAATAATGAGATGCCTTATGAATGATAGAATAAGAAATGAACTGGCTATGCTATCGAACCAATGAACTGAATGAAATACTAGAATCATGTACTATCTGTATAACTGTTACAAGAATATGAAATGTTGCCTGTCCCTTATAAGAAATGAATGAATGAATAAATGTCCCTATGAAATGAATGAATGTTAAGTTCCTCTTAAGAAAGGAATGATATGAGATACGTTGCGATGAAGCAATGAATGAGAAATAATAAAGCTGGGATCGTTGAGATCACCAAATGAAATGATGGTAATGATGAAATGAATAAGTCATTGAATATGACTAATGATGCACTGTTGCCTTTACTTTCCTTAATACATTTTACCATGCGATTTTGTTCACAATTGAGTCGGACACGCATTCGCATGGTCATGGACAACTTGTATACAAGGTTTGAGTAATAATTTCCTCGAACGGTTCCTAGGGCCCTGGGGACCGATTCGGCCTAGGAGGAAATAATGATGAGTGCTATGGGAGCACGGATAAGGCGGGGTGGCATAGAGGCTCGCCACCTACTATGCTGACCGCATTATCTTAAAATGAAATGAAATGAGAAGAGTCCATATGGTTTAACAACACCAGTGACCATGTAGTCAGGATGCATGCTAATGAATGTTTTGTGCAGGCAGAGTAAGTATATCAGATAACCTGTAATTGATACAGGTACGAGGAGTCGGCTATCGGTAAGAAATCACATAATTGTGATATTGTATAAGTTGGTTTAACTTGCCTGCTTAACATGTTCTATTTAGTATGCTAGAAAGATGCCTTGCTATAATCATTGCTCAAACACAACATACATGCTAAGTGATGCTTGAAGTGAGAACTGTTATAACATGCTTAAATTGTTAATGTTAACGATGCCTCAATGATGCCTTTTCATGATAACACCAAGAATGATAAATGATATGTCCACATGAATGCTACTAAGAATATGTTTACATGCTTCACTTTGATTATTGCCCATGAACTGTAAACTGATGCTAGGCCCCAAATAGAAAGATCACTCTAATAAATGCATGCTTAAATGATCACTTAAATGTTGGTTTATGCGAGTGGGTTGGATTCTGCTCGCCAGTACATAGATGATGTGCTGACCCACGTTTTGTGGGCAGGTGCTTGTGCTTGGAATGTTCTACACACGAAGTTTAGCTGGATTGGTCCCGCGGCATCGAAGATTTGTTGGACATACAGAAGCTCTCCTTGTACAAGATGATGTCTTCTGTTTATAAAGGGCATAATGTATGGAACATTGTAATCAGTTGTACCAGTGAGATTGTAAGCCAAGTCGGTATATCGAGTTGTAATCCATTGTATCTAAATATCAAATGTAAGCTGTATAGCATTGTTCAGTTGGTTTCCAATGTAAAGTGAGATGTGCTGTAATCATTGTACTTCAATACAAGTCTTGTACTCTTCTTCAATTATCAATAAAGAGAATAAAGTTCTATATATCTCTGTGTGGCTTCAAGTTACTCTTTTTCTCCGCTGCTATAAAGAAGTGATGTACTTCTATTCAATGAGAAAGATTGTCCTCACTAAATTCAATTTATCTGCTTCTGCCGCTGCGATGTGTTCCTATTTGAAGAATAATCGAGTATGTACCATCTTTGCCTTGTACAAGTGCAATACCAGACTTGTACGGCATCACGCCCAAGCGAGGACGATCGATTCCAAGAGATAAAATATGTGAAGAAATGACTCTACGAATCGGGGCGTGACAGTGACGCCCTTTGGGAATAGTCTACTATTGGCCCCTGTGACTATGGAAGAGGTGGAAGCTATTATGATGCAGGCAGATCCTAATAGGGCCCCGGGGCCGGATGGCTTCTCTAGTGGGTTCTGTAAGCGACACTGGGGTTTGCTTAAGTTCCCAGTCCTGGAGGCGGTGCAGGAGTTCTTCTCGGAAGGAAAGTTACTGAAGGAGCTGAACCACACTTTTCTGACCTTGGTCCCAAAGAAAGAGGGCGCGACATCCCTTGCCGACTTCAGACCTATTGCGTGTTGTAATTATCTGTATAAGATAATTACACACCTTATGTGCCGGCGCATGGAAGGGATTATGCAGGGGCTAGTTTCACGAAATCAGGCGGCTTTCATCAAGGGTCATTCGATATCTGAACACAGTCTCCTGGCCCACGAGATGGTGAGAGGCTTCAACAAGCCAGGGGGGATGAAGGCATGTGTGAAGCTTGATCTAAGGAAAGCCTATGGTACTGTAAATCAGGACTTTCTCTGTCACCTTATGCTTGCCATTGGTTTTGATGAGGTGTGGGTAGCGAGGGTGAGGGAGTGCATCTACTCTCCCACATTTTCGGTACTCATCCAGGGTACTCCATACGGATTCTTCAGGAGCAACAGGGGCCTTCGGCAGGGAGAACCTCTATCCCCGTACCTGTTCATACTTGTGATGGAGTACTTTACTTGTTTGATGGATCTGGCAGTACATAGCAGGAAGATTGTTCCTCTCTTCAGGTTGGTACAGCCAGTTGTGTCTCACTTGATATATGCTGATGATCTATTGGTGCTCTTATAACCAACTATGAGAGGGATGCGTACGGTGTCAGAGATTATGGAGGAGTTTGGACGGATGTCTAGACTTCAGCTGAATAGGGCTAAGAGCAGAGTCTATTTTACTGCTCGGTGTTCTTTGAAGGAGGAACGGGCCCTGGCCCTGGGAATGGAAAAGGTGACATTCCGGTCAAATACCTGGGGGTACCGCTGACTGTTAATTACGCTCGGGATCTGGATTGTCATAGTCTGGTGGAGTTTGCGCAGAGGAGGGTCGAAGGTTGGCAGGCGGCTGGGCTTTCCTTTCGCGGTCGTATTGAGCTAGTGCGGTCTGTCATCTCTGGCATTGCTATGTTCTGGTTGTAATCGATTCAGATTCCGGTGGCCACCATCCGGAAGGTAGAGAGTATATGTGCAAATTTTATCTGGCGTGGAGGCATGCAGGCGATCTCCTGGGAACAACTGTGTCGGTCTAGAGAGGAAGGGGGTGGGGTTGAGACCACAGATATCGGTTCGGGAGGTCTCTGGGTTGAAGATAGTGTGACAGTTCATCAAGGGCGGCTCTCTCTGGCAGAGTGGATGGCCAATAGATATCTGCGACGGAGAAATTTTTGGGGTTGTGGGTTAGATAACAACTTTTCGGTCCCCTTCAAGGCGATCCTTAGAAGTAGATAGGTTCTTCAGTCTACTATCTGTCGGGTCATACGGGATGGGGCGAACACCGATCTTTGGCTTGATCCTTGGATGGGCAAAAGACCCCTGCTGGAGTCCTTCGGCGAGCATATGGGCAGAGAGGCAGCCAGAGGGCTGAAATGCAAACGTATCCTCAGAGATGGGACTTGGGGGCTAGAGGACTACCAGTACACAGCACATCTTGGAGAGGAGATCCGCCAGGTGCCTATTGATCCTCACCAGCCTGGAGATTTTTGGAGAAGGGATCCGCCGGATGTTGATGGGGGTACAGGAGGTTTTCGCTTCAAAAGCTGTTACGATCTGGTCCAGACTCCCCACGACAGAATTGCGAACTGCGACTTCATCTGGGGAAAGGGGTAGCCCGCAAGATGCAGCTCTGTTGCTACAAACTGTTGTTAGGCCGGTTGCTGACGAAGGACATGTTTCTTAGATTTGGGGTGCAGGTCTCCGACCCGAAGTGTGTCCTATGTGGCGTAGAGGACGAATTCATGGGACACCTCTTCTTTGGATGTCCTGTGGCTTGGCTCTCCTGGATCAGAGATCGTCGAGGTATGGAACAGGGTTGGGCCAAGACGGCCAGAGTCCGCCTTGCAGCATCGGTCTGGCATGCGTGGCGAGAACGTAACAGGCGGATATTCGAGGGCCTTAAAACCCCCTGTAGGAATTCTACATAATTTAGAATTCGATGCATCTGTAATGGCCCCTTAACCGGGGTGGGAGAGTTGTGAGAATAGTGTATTGTAATACCTCTACTGAGATTTGCGATGGAATAAAATTTACCTTTATTCCAAACAGATATATATATATATATATATATATATATATATTACAGAATACTGTTAGAGTTGTTTTTTTAGTGTGTGTGTAATATTGTGCTTGTGGAATATATATATATATATATATATATATATATATATATATATATATATATATATATATATATATATATATATAATGGAGACTCGCGTGCGATCGGGCGATCTGGAAACTAGGGCTCGGGCTCCCCCCCCTCCCCCCTCCCGTGGCCGTCGGACACCCTCACCGGCGGGGGGAGGAAGATCGGAAAGAAGGGAAGGCCGGGCAGCCCCCCTAAGCCATCGGCGGCGCCCCCCCAGGCCAAGGGAGGGCGGGATCTGCAGCGGGAGGGTCGGGCGGACCCCCCCGATGAGCTGACGTCACCGGCGCCCCCCCAGGCGGTAGGGGGGCGGGATCATCTGTGGGGGGGTCAGGCGGATCCCCCCGTGCGGTTGCCGGCGGCAGCGCCCCCGTCGGCGACAGTGGGGGGGCTGGATCGGGTATGGGGGGGTCGGGCGGACCCCCTGTATCCGTGGTAGGCGGGGGTGCATTCCCCGACGGTAAGGGGGGAGGGGAGTGACAGGTTCGTTGATGGCAGACCCGACGAGGGGATCCGATGTGGCTCTGATCTTGCGGGGTGGTTCAAATGCCCCGAATTTCGAATTTGGAGCAGGATCTGGTTCTCAGGGAGGGCAAATGGAGGGAGGAGGATGGACTACGGTTACACGTCGTCGTGTGGCAAAGACCGGCGGAAAGGTTGGAGGAGAGCAGGGCCATATTAGGGATCGCCGCCTGACGGAGAGACGACAGGGAGGTTCAGGGGCGCGGGCATCGGCTCGGGGCCCTGCGGCATCTGCCTGGAGATCAGTAGGCTGGCGACCCAAGGCGACCGCGGCAGAAAAGGGGAAGAGCAAGGCGGTAGATCTCGGCGGAAAGGGGTCGGGGGCTGCCCCCCGGAGGGTGTCCCCAGGCCACAGGGGGCGTTCCCTCGCCCGGCTGGACGGTCCTGGGCAGACATCTGCAAACCTGTGGGGACGAAGACTCCCACTTCGATGGAGTATGTGCCGCCTATCAAGGCAGGGAGGTAATTCCGGGCCTTGTTCCTTGCGGAGGAGATAGAGAAGGTGACAGCATTGTAGAAGCATGGAAAATGATCCATACGGCTAGGAAATCTCATGCGGCTCAGAAAGCCCATGCGGCTCAGAGAGTCATGCGGCATAAGGGACTATACGGCCCAAGACATCCCATGCGGCTCAGAAGACACGTGGCGTAACAGTGTTCCCCTCCGCCCTATGCTGCATTAATTACTTTGACGGCTGACAACTCTGAAAAAAATGACAGCCCTGACACAAGAGAGGCAATTATGACTCTGTCATAATGACAGACCCCTAGGGAAGAGAAAGAGATGTCTGACACAATCCCCCGAGATCCATAAAAATGCCACGTAGCCTTGCCACGTGGGCGTTCATATGCGGCTCGAGCAAAGACTTCCCATGCGGTTCAGAATGAAGCCGTCCTATGCGGCTCAGGCCGAAACAGTCTCATGCGACTCAAGCGGAGGCCTTCCCATGCGTCTCAAGCGGACCATTTCCATGCGGCTCAGGCGGATGTATCCTTATGCGGCTCGCAATGATCATCTCCATGCGGTTCAAAGGTTCGAAGGAGGGAGGGCCACTACCCAAGAAGCCCTGACACCTGGCCCAAACCTTATGCGGCCCAAATCTTATGCGGCTCAATCTTCATGCGGTTCAGATCCCCCCAGTGGCTCCTAGGACATGTGTCCTATGCCAAATCAATTTCTCAGATTTATTGCAATCAGAGATTGGGTCAAATCCCAATAATCTGGGACACGTAGCAGGAGAATAAATCAAATTTATTCGCAGACATCAGAAGATCATTATGAGGAAGATTTATTCCAATCAGCATTAACTACTGATGAGATTTGGTGTAATCTACACTTAATGGTCCAGATTCATCACAATCAAAACGAATGGCCTAGATTGACCAATCCACAGGCCGCCGCCATCTCCAGGAAGCAATCATTGGCAACCCTAATGATCACATCCCATTCTTATAAATAGCAAGGTGCCATTCCCTTACAAATATATACATTCCCTGGCAATATACACAACGGAGAGAGTGTGACCAGAGAGACCCCTTTTAGAGATCAGAAGACTTGGAGGAAAAAGCAGAGAGGGAGCAAAGAGAGCATTTCTTCAACGCCGAGCAAATCTTCTGGAGCCAAGGCTGCATACCGATCGTCCAAGGAGTAAGGCAGGGCTGCCGTCGCCTTTCCGAGCCTCTATCGTCACCCCCTAGAATCTAAAATAAATAATTGTACTTAGTCTGCTGTACCTAGGCTTTCGTCCCTAGGCTTTCTTTGTACAAGCGAGTTTGTATTGTGAGTCTAAGTTCAGTCCTCCCATAAAACTGTTCTGTACTTTTACAATCAATGGCAAACACGATGGCGACTATGCTGGGGACAAACTTCTCCACGGCTGAGGAGTTAGTGACGCAGTCGGATGCAGCCAAGCTTGGCTCCATGCAACAGAAGATGGTCGTCCGTTTCAACCAACAAGCGTTTGAAGAGATGCTCTCTGAAGGATGTGCTGGCCCGATCCAGAAGCGAACCCGCACAAAGAAAGCTCGCTGCGAGTGGAGGCCAAAATCGTTTGCTCCTCCACAAGCTCTGGACGGGGTACTCTCTGCTACCTAAGGCGGCGAGGGTGATTCTCATACGGCTCCACTTCGAGTCGTAGAGAACTCTGCTGTCCCCGAGTCCGGCAGAGGAAAGCATTACGATGTCGGACTTGCAGGGACAAAGAGCGACTCTATGCGCCCCAAGAAGAAGCCGAGCACTCCTGTGGCCAAGTCTGTCAACCACATGCAGGAGGCTCATACGGGTGGATCCACCGGCCACATGAAGAAAATCTATGCGGCCAGATCATCCAGCCGCATAAAGAAGACTCATGCGGCTGAGACTTCCAGCCGCATGAAGAAAGCTTATGCGGCTACGTCTGCCAGCCGCATACGGACCAACGATGACAGCCGCATGACGCCTACTCCCCGTGGCTCTATCTTCGACCGCCTCTCGTACGATCCTGATCTCATGTGCTCCCAAGAAGATATGTCTGACTCTCTCCAGTATCACTTAGACTCTTCCTACTATGTGCCCGTGCGCACTAGAGCGAAGAAGTCTAAAGCAGCGCGAGCCTGGCGAGTTCGGTCCGCTGATTTGACCTCTGACCATCCGAGCGTTCCGCATACGGCTATGCGGGCCTCGAATGGGAAGTTGTACAGAACCACTCGAGTCCAGCCCCCGGCGGCAGACGGACAGAGAGGTTCGCAAAAGTCTCCCAAAATCTTGGGAGCAAACATGGTCGGTCCAGATCCATCTGACTTACGTGAGGCCCTCCTCCACGAACGCAAGGAAAGAGAAGATGCATCGGAGTGCAAAGAGTCCTCCCACGGACATCATCGCACCCAAGTCATCGTCAACTGCTGCTGCAACAGCACGACGACACGAGATAACCGACACTCTGTCTTTCAAAGACTGCAATGGCCATCTTCAGAAGACGAGGTACTACCCGTCGCCTCCTTCAACTCCGCTCGCAAAGTCCCCGCTGATGGAAGGGGGAAGAAGACAAATGTTCCCAGCTCGAAGATTTCAACCACCGTGACTAAATGACTGTCGTCCAAACGGGTGCCCACCACCGGAGTTTTCCAAGGTACTCGCTCTAAGACAAAATCTGCTACAGTGGGAGATTCCTCGTCTACAACGTAGGGGTTTGCTGGGGCTGGGGGTAGCACCCCTCCGAGCCTCCACAGCAATCCGATGTTCCAAGAAGACGAGCCAGGGAGACAACTCTCCCATCAGATACAGCAAACCTCGACGTCCCCGAGGACGTCCATAACTTCCAAGACGAGGCAAACTCGGAGACTAGGGGTACTGTTCCTTCCGAGTCTGAATCAGAAGGGAACATACCCACATACCCCGATGACTTCTCACTACAGGGGTACGATTCGGAGGGCGCTTCCTCCACCGCTCCGTCTATCTCTCCTCATGTGAAGACGGTATTCATGATAGACAGCAACCAAGGTGGTTCCAGCGATCGCCAGCGCATCGACAGTCTCGAAGCCATATTGCTCGCTTTGGTCAAATCTGTAGACGAGATTAAAGCGGCCCTTCCAACTCTGCAAGGAGGGACGCCTGGCCAAACAAGCACGGGTCCCGCGGTCAATGCGGACTCGAATTCAGTGGCACCAAACCCGGACAATGATCCTCCTGAAACAACGGCCCCCACCGTCGTGGATGAGGCCCGCGAAGCGAGAAGAGAGGTCCAAGAGCTCCGAGCCATGTTCCACGCTCGAGAAAATTCTCAAGACCTCAGAATACGGCAACCGTACCCCGTTGCATGGAGGGACGTTCCATTCCCACCAAGATATAAGCCGTTCAATATCAATCCTTATGATGGCAAGACCTCAGCAAGTCGATACATCACTTACTTCGAGGTCACCACCGACCATCTGCCCCATGACGATGCCATTCTCACACGATTATTCATCGGGGCACTGGAAGGAGTCGCCTTCGACTGGTATCGCAATCTACCGGACAACTGCATCCACTCCTTTGCCGGCTTCAAGCGCATGTTCTTGGAAAGATTCTACGAAGTAGGGCAGGACATCACCATGTCTACCCTCATGGACGTCGTCCAAGGGGAGAAGGAGCTGACAAGAAACTACATCGAGAGGTTCTGCCAAACCGCCATGAAGTTGCCCTCTGGAAACCCGGATTCCTCCTTAATTAAAATTTGCCAAAAGAGACTGCTTCCAACAATCAGTCTCTGGATGGGCGAAAGTCAATTCAAGGATTGGAAGACATTCATCATCAGTGCCACAAGCACCGAAGAATGACTGAAGAAGGCTCGCCAACTGGGATTGCACATCTCGGACGGAGAGAACAAGGGCAAGCGTCCCAACAACGATATTGAGGGTAGCCCCTCCAACAATCGGGACAGCAGGGGAAAGCAGGCTATGGTGGCCGATACAGCACAAAAACCTGAGCCAAAGCCAGCAGACAAACAATGGCCGCAAATCACTTACTCCTTCGAAGACGGTCACGTCAAGCCCATCTTGGACATGCTCATACAAGGAGACAGAATTCAGCTTCCTCCACCAAGACGGGAACCACAGCCGACAGAGATGGAGAACCCAAAGTACTGCCATTATCACCGCTACATCCACCATGCTACACACGACTGCTACCAGCTAAAACGGTACATCCAAAATCTCATCGATTCGAATTCCCTGGCTATCGATTTCGAAGAGGTGACTGTGGCAGCCAACATGGTGTCAGTACAATTCGGCAGTTTCCCTCCGACGGAAACTCAAGACGGAGTAGTCCCCATCCCTCTGGCAACAATGGAGATCGCTAATCTTCCTCCTCCCCGAGATCAGATCGCTGGTCTAGTGCCCCTCACCACATCACGAGGGGAGGTCATGTGGATCCATCCAGACTTGGTATCGGAAGTCACTCGGTCCACATCATCTTCCATCTGCAAAAAGAAGAGTGAAAAAGTCAGGTCCTGCCGCACAATCTCGGCAGACATCGAAGAAGCTACAGCCGTAGTAACGCGGTCCGGGGCACAATCCAAACCTGTGGCGGACAACCCGGCTGAAGATCATCAGCCCGCTACAACCGACGTTCCGGGACCAGCTCAGCCTCCGACGACCGACAAGCCTAGGCCGAGGGAGGCTCGCTTTGACAAATCCTCCGGAAAGAGGCATCACAAGGACTGGAGAAGCCCTACAACTTCGACATCTTAGCGCAATTGGCCAACACACCGGCCAAATTGTTATTATACGAGCTTCTGAGACTCTCCAAGGATGTGCGAGCAGCTTTAAGCGATGCACTCCAAAATGCCGACGCGTACCTGGCTCAGGTCAACCTCACGGGAGAGAACCCGCCTACAGATCTCCAAGACAGCGCTTGCACGGGAGCAATGCCCAACATCGTCTTCACTCCGCAGGACATGCTCATCAAAACCAACATACACGATCGCCCGCTATACTACACTAGATACATCGGCGACGTAAAGGTGGATCGGATGCACATTGATCCTGGCTCTTCCATAAGCATTATCCCGAAGGGCCTGCTACATCATCTCCGTATCCCAATGCACCGCCTGACGCCTACATGCACCGCCATCAGCGATTTCAATTCGGGCAGGAGCTACCCAATTAGGAAGATTCGTCTGAAGTGTCAAATTGGCGACCTCCAATCCGAAGTCACCTGCTACGTCATAGATGCAGACACTTCTTACAACATCCTCTTGGGGCGTCCATGGATACACGATTATATGATCGTGCCTTTCACGCTGCACCAATGCTTCAAATATGTCGACAAACACGGCTTCGTGAGGACGGAATTTGCTGATATCGATCCCTTCAAAGGGGTCGAATCCTACTACTCAGACTCCTGCCTATACGAAAAGTCGAAGAAGCATCTTGGTGAAGGAGATGTACAAGCCAGTACCGAGACAACCACAGGATCAGAAGAGCCTCTGACGATCCACCTCCAAGCTCGCAAACCTGGCAAGTCAGCACCCCTTACCGCCACTCTGCGTAAGGACGCAATCAGCCTCTCGGCGCAAGAAGAGCAGATGATAATCCGGCTGCCAAGGTCTGGCCAAGTGCCAAGACCCACAACGGAGCCGCTGACAATTAGGCTGTCGAGAGCCGGCCAGCCTCAAACGGAGAAGCTCAATCCCTCCGACAAGACAATGACGATACGCCTTCCCAAGAAGGGTCGTCACCCCGATGTAAGGCCTGGAACTTCTAGCGAACCAACCACTCCCCGCCCAGCATCGAGTGCCAAGCTGGGGGTCGCTAGTTTGCCAACAACTCCACGCTCTAAACCGCTCACGATCAAGCTGCCCAGGTCGTCCTCTCAGTCTTCGTTTATACAGGGGGTAGCTGAAGAGGAACCGGAGCTAGCCAAGTATGTGGCTGCCCACACTGATGTTCCCTCCGCAGATGATGTAATCCTCCTAGAAAAGATACCTTACTTCATCAATAAAGGGCTATCTTTGAACTACCTCGAGTTTAATAAGCTCTGTACGATGTATGCTATGGAACACGGTATAGGCACTCACCTCCACACACAGGTAACAAATGTGCACACCGCAATCCAGCTTACTCCAGCAGAAGACACTTACCGCATAATCGAGGGAGGGGACCACCCAATCATCTTCGGCTGGAAGGACGATCCTCATCCCTTCACCATAGAAGAAGTCGACCTTGGATCAGATGCCGGAAGACTGCCTCTATATCTTTATAGCCCCCAATCCAAATATCTCATGCAAAAACAAGGATATGATCTGGAGACTACGCCAGGCTTGAACTACAGCACCGGACGACGACTACCTTTGAAGCCACCAGTCCCGGCAGGCAAACCACGGGACTACTATAGCAAGACTCGATGTGGATTAGGGTATGTAACACCCACGACGAACCCTGAAAGTTCAGATGAAGAATGTGACTGGCATTCACATTCGACCGTGTCACCAACTTCTGACTCTGATACCAGTATCGGAGATGTATTCAGACAAGTCTTGTCAGTCAACATGGCATTCGCCGACGCTTATGAAGAAGACGAAGACATCCCCGAAATCCTCGAGCTAGAGCCGTGGGTCCAGCAGTTGGATGCGCAATGGGAAAAGCGGTTCGAACTGAGGGACCCTCCTACTAAGATGAGGTTATCCAGGTCGACCTCGGCAGCGAATCTTCTCCAAAACCAATCTTCGTCAGTAAAAGCTTAACAAACGAGGAGCAAGAATCACTGCTGGAACTTGTCAAGGAATACATTGATGTGTTCGCATGGAGCTATGAAGACATGTCGGGGTTAAATCCCAATATTGCTACAAGCTCAACATTCGGCCGGACGCAAAGCCAGTCAAGCAACAAGAGCGACGCTTCCGCCCAGGCATCATGGATGCGATCGAAGCTGAAGTCAACAAACTGATAGCCAGCGGCTTCATACGTGAAGAGCAACATCCCGACTAGGTCGCCAACATATTACCGGTCCTCAAGAAGAGCGGAAAGATCCAAATTTGCATCGACTTTCGCAATCTGAACGAGGCGTGTCCCAAAGATGAATTCCCCCTCCCTATCACAGACATCATGATTGACAACACCTGCGGCTTCGAACGCATGTCATTTATGGATGGATTCTCGGGGTACAACCAAATCAAGATGTCTCCTGACGACGAAAAGCATACATCATTTCGAACACCAATTGGCACATACTGTTACACAGTCATGCCTTTCGGTTTAAAGAATGCTGGTGCCACATATCAATGAGCTATGAGTATCTTCAGAGAACACTTGCGCAAGACGGTGGAATGCTATGTTGATGACATCGCCGTCAAGAGTCGCCGCAAGGAAGACCATCTACAGGATCTGAGGACGGTATTCGATCTGATGCGAGCGCACAATTTGAAAATGAACAATACGAAATTTTTCTTGGGCGTATCCAGCAGAAAGTTCTTAAGTTTCATCATTACCGCCCAGGGTATTCATGTAGACCCTGAGAAGACGAAGGCAATTATGGAGATGGGTCCCCCGAAAAATCTCCGCGAACTCAGAGGCCTTCAAGAAAGGCTAGCTTACATCAGAAGATTCATCTCTAACCTCTCCGGGCGATGTCGACCATTCACCCACCTCATGAAGAAAGGTGTCTCATTCGTATGGGACGAAGAATGCCAGCGTGCCTTCGACAGCATCAAAGAATATTTGTCAAATCCTTCAGTCCTGGTGGCTCCGGTTGCTGGAAAGCTATTCCTGCTCTACGTACGAGCAATGAGCATTCCCTCGGAGCTCTGCTGGCACAAAACAACGATGCAGGCCATGAGCAAGCCATATATTACCTCAGTCGAATGATGATTGGGCCAGAGCACCGATACACCGCTGTGGAGAAGGAATGCCTCGCCCTGGTGTTCACCATTCAGAAGAAACGACACTATGTTACTGGAGAAACCATACATGTGATCTCACGAGTCAATCCTCTCAGGGTCCTCATGACAAAACCAGGGGCACTCAGCTCTCGCCTCGCTACATGGGCAATATTGCTGTCCCCTTATCATATGATCTTCATCCCACAAAAGGCTGTCAAAGGTCAAGCCATGGCAGACTTTTTGGCAGCCCACCCGGGCTCAGAGTCGTCCAGGATATATGAAGAAATCCCAGATGAGGTCGCCGACTCGAATGCAGCCTCTCACGATAACATATGGCGGATGTTCTTCGACGGTGCTTCAAGAACAGGACCCAAGGGCAACATCATTGTCGGAGTCGGGGTGGTGCTGGTTTCTCCTTCCGGATTGGTGATTAACCGTGCTTACTCCCTCACGGAACCCTGCTCTAACAATGTGGCCGAGTACAACGCTCTGGTCATTGGCCTCCAACTTGCAAGGGAGCTGGGGGTAGAATATCTCGAAGCATACGGCGATTCTCAGTTAATCGTCAATCAAATCCGGGGCTCATACGAAGTTACCATGAAGACATGATCCCCTATCACCAAATAGCGATCGACATCATCTCGTCGTTCGAGGGGTTCTTCATCGAACACGTCCCCAAACTCCAAAATATCGAAGCCGATGCCTTAGCAGGCCTGGCCGCTTCCCTAGCAGTGCCGAATCATACCCATCAATCGGTAGACGTGACAGGCCACGAGCTGGTCTGCCCCAAGAACAATGTTCAATTCGTGGCAAGTTATTCCGCTCAGGCGATTGATGATGCCCCAGATTGGAGACAACCATTCATCGACTTCGTCGTCTACGACATCCTCCCCGAGAACCCAAAGGATGCCACCTCCATTAGACGGTGTTCCTTCAGATTCTTCTACGATACAGAGACGAAAATGCTGTATCGACGATCCTACGATGGATTATTGCTTCGGTGTCTGTCAAATGCAGAAGCCAAAGAAGCCGTACGAGAAGCGCATGACGGTATCTGCGGGGCCCGTCAGCCTGGTCCTAAATTGCAAGACCGTCTTCGCCGATTGGGCTACTACTGGCCCACAATGGTAGCGGATGCGATAAACTATGCAAGAAGGTGCAAAGCCTGCCAAATCCACGCGGACTTTATTCACCAGCTATCCGAATTTCTACATCCGACAATGGCATCCTGGCCCTTCGAGGCATAGGGAATGGATATCATTGGTCCAATTACTCCACCTTCCTCCCGTGGACATCGCTTCATACTGGCGATCACGGATTACTTCTCTAAATGGGCAGAAGCTGTTCCACTTGCAGAAGTCAAAACTTCGAACGTGATCAGCTTCCTCAAGCATCACGTCATCTATCGCTTTGGACTGCCCCGAAGGATCATCCACGAGAATGGCCCGCAGTTTGCAAGCCACGCCTTCTACCGGTTCTGTGATAAGCACCGCATCCAAAATTTTCCTTCGACACCATACAACCCAGCAGCAATGGGTTGGCAGAGGCATTCAATAAAATAATCATCAAACTCCTCAAGAAATTTGTCTCTTCCAACAAACGTGACTGGAATGAGAAGCTCGGTGAATATTTATGGGCGTACCGTACTACAGTCCGAACAGCTACCGGGAACACACCATTCTCCCTGGTATACGGGAGTGAGGCAGTTCTCCCATTAGAGACCCAAATACCCTCACTCCACGTCGCCCTCACTTATCAATTGACGACGGATGATAACTACCAACGCCGACTACAAGAGTTGGAGGCCTTAGATGAAAAGCGCCTCCTAGCTCAGCAAAGGATCGAACTATACCAAGCACGCATCTCCGGAGCCTTCAACAAAAAGGTTAAGATCAGAACATTCCAGATGGGCAATCTCGTTCTGGCAGTTCGGAGACCGATGGTCATGACTCACAAGACCGCCGGCAAATTCCAACCAAAATGGGAAGGCCCATTTCTCATTGAGGCCGTATTCTCCAACGGAGCCTACCGCCTCGCAAAACAGAATGGGGATTTGCTCATGTTGCCCGTCAACGGCAAGTTCCTGAAGAAATACTATGTCTAAACGACATCTTCTCCAGATCATTGAGTCATGTGCCCGCTGGTACCGCTGAACTTACACTCACCATTTTCCCAGATCATTGAGTCACGTACCCGCCGGTACCGCAGAACTCATACTCACCCTTCTCCAGATCATTGAGTCATGTGCCCGCCGGTACCGCGGAACTCACACTCACCATTCTCTAGATTTCCGAGTCATGTACCCTCTCGTGCCGCTGAACTCACATCCACGACATCCCAGATTATCGAGTCATATGCCCACTGGTGCCACTGAACTCATACTTTCACAAATATCGAGTCATGTACCCGCTGGTGCCTCTGAACTCACATCCCGGTCACTCTTTCAGATAGTAAGTCATGTATGATCATACCTCTGAACTTTCTCACTGGAAGAGATCCTCCCTCATGATCCAATACCCGCACTTCCAGTGCACAAAAAGGGTAAGCGATCCACGAATTTCTAAAACGGCCAAGTCCTCATTACCTCTGAGTCGTTTCACTTCCGCCAAAAACAAATCACCCCCTACATAGAACTTCCATGTCCTCATTACCTCTGAGTCGTTCTATGTACCCCATCTTCATTGAGTCCACTCCTGTCATGTCCTCATTACCTCTGAGTGGGAAGGCTCCGTCAAGGAAACTCTCATACTCACCATGTCCTTAGTATCTCTGAGTAAGTATGTTCGTTCCCTTCAACTTGTTGACCGTATCCAAAACCAGGGTACGTTAGGGGCAATGGGTCCATGCAAAATGTCCCAATAAAATAATTATTACACAGCAAAAGAGTGAAGCAAATATATTCCATTCATTCAGAAATCAGTTACATCCACGCGGTTACAGGAAAGTTCTTCATGCAGACAAGAAGAAAGGCAAAACAAAGCAAAGACTACAGATAGACATTTACGAGAAACCTTAAAACCCTAGTTGCAGAAGTGCTTATACAACTCCTTCAACCACCTTACATATGAAGGATGCAATTGAGGAAGATCCTCGTCCAGAGTAGGAGAATCAGAATTCCCAGCGTTGCCACCCTCAGCAGTCTCGATAGTGGGGAGGATGTCGTCCCTCTCAGGCGCCGATTCTTCTTTCATCGCCTCCTCCTTAACAGAGGGAGGCCCCTGATTGATGCCAGGGAGCGGCGGCTCCTCGGCTACTGCAATCTCAGCATTCGGTGGAGACACTACAAGAACCAAAAGATTGAAAAAAGTGATGATAAATGATGAAAACAGTCAGAAGATATTCAGAGGTGTTCATGCGGCCCGTTTAAAGACAACTTTTATGCGGCTCGGACATGGAATATATTCCATGCGGCTCATGGGACGTGTATGCGGACCATGTAATTTAAAAAGCTCACATCAAATGATTATGCACGAAGCAATGCAGCAGAGCAGCATCTGTTAGGGTTTCAAAGCACCCAATCTTTCACACAGTCCTTACCTTCGACGACAACATGAACGTCAAGACAAACGGGGGGGTGTGGCAGTTGAAGATGAAGCCGACTTCCTACTCTCCGCCACAGCCTTCTTCACTGCCTTAGAAGCCCTAGGTGCCATCGTTGTCTGTCGGTCAGAAGAAGAAAGCAAGACAGAAATCTTAATCAAGAAGAGTCTAAGAGAGAAATCCCTCCAAATACCCTTCTATTTATAGAGAAAGGAGGACCAAGACCGACGCCTCGTACAAAGTAGTCGACTCTTCGGCTATCGATACAGACTAGCTAATTAAAGATCAGAAACTATTGGGATCCTGCCCCAAAAAGGTTTGCATGCATGACATAATAACGTGGCAAAGAACTATGCGGCTGAGATATCCCTGCGGTTTAAAAGTCTCTGCGACTAAGCCATCCATGCGGCTGAAACAACTCTGCGGCTCAAAAGTTCATGCGACTGAAACTTCCATGCGGCCAAGACATCTATGCGGCTGGAAGAGCTTCCACACGGCCATGCTTCTTATTCAAAGTATTTCAATTTTGCAAATTGAAAACTTTGAAGGGGGTCGTGTAGAAGCATGGAAAATGATCAATGCGGCTAGGAAATCTCATGCGGCTCATAAAGCCCATGCGGCTCAGAGAGTCATGTGGCATAAGGGACTATGCGGCCTAAGACATCCCATGCGGCTCAGAAGACACGTGGCGTAACAGTGTTCCCCTCCGCCCTATGTTGCATTAATTACTTTGACGGCTGATAACTATGAAAAAAGTGACAGCCCTGACACAAGAGAGGCAATTATGACTCTGTCATAATAACAGACCCCTAGGGAAGAGAAAGAGATCTCTGACACAATCCCCCGAGATCCATAAAAATGCCACATGGCCTTGCCACGTGGGCGTTCATATGCGGCTCGAGCGAAGACTTCCCATGCGGTTCAGAATGAGCCGTCCTATGCGGCTCAGGCCGAAACAATCTCATGCGGCTCAAGCGGAGGCCTTCCCATGCGGCTCAAGCGGACCATTTCCATGAGGCTCAGGCGGATGTATCCTTATGCGGCTCGCAATGATCATCTCCATGCGTTTCAAAGGTTCGAGGGGGGAGGGCCACTACCCAAGCAGCCCTGACACGTGGCCCAAACCTTATGTGGCCCAAATCTTATGCGGCTCAATCTTCATGCGGTTCAGATCCCTCCAGTGGCTCCTAGGACACGTGTCCTATGTCAAATCAATTTCTCAGATTTATTGTAATCAGAGATTGGGTTAAATCCTAATAATCTGGGACACGTAGCAGGAGAATAAATCAAATTTATTCGCAGACATCAGAAGATCATTATGAGGAAGATTTATTCCAATCAGCATTAATTGCTGATGAGATTTGGTGTAATCTACACTTAATGGTCCAGATTCATCACAATCAAAACGAATGGCCTAGATTGACCAATCCACAGGCCGCCGCCATCTCCAGGAAGCAATCATTGGCAACCCTAATGATCACATTCCATTCTTATAAATAGCAAGGTGCCATTCCCTTACAAATATATACATTCCCTGGCAATATACACAACGGAGAGAGTGTGACCAGAGAGACCCCTTTTAGAGATCAGAAGACTTGGAGGAAAAAGCAGAGAGGGAGCAAAGAGAGCATTTCTTCAACGCCGAGCAAATCTTCTGGAGCCAAGGCTGCATACCGATCGTCCAAGGAGTAAGGCAGGGCTGTTGTCGCCTTCCCGAGCCTCTATCGTCACCCCCCAGAATTTAAAATAAACAATTGTACTTAGTCTGCTGTACCTAGGCTTTCGTCCCTAGGCTTTCTTTGTACAAGCGAGTTTGTATTGTGAGTCTAAGTTCAGTCCTCCTATAAAACTATTCTGTACTTTTACAATCAATGGCAAACAAGCATACTGGGAGAATACTTTGGTTTTGTACGTCCTAGGCAACAAGCCGTTCTACGGACAGATCCGGGGCTATGCAGCACGGGTCTGGCAGCCTAAAGGGAGTATGGAGTTCTTTGCCCGCGAGAACGGCTTCTATTATGTGAAGTTCGGGCTCGCGGAGGATGTCGCTAGGATCCTACAGGGCGGCCCCTGGACGTTCGACGGTAGACTTATCATTCTAAAGGAATGGACCCCGGAGCTTCGATGTGAGAGGGAAGTTCTGAATGCCATACCAGTATGGATTCGCTTCCCTGAGTTCTCTGTCCGGTTCTGGAGTATTCCATTGCTGATGCGTCTAGCAAGCTTGGTGGGCACCCGATCAAGGCGGATGAAGCTACGGCCTTCCGATCCAGGTTGATTTACGCCAGGATTTTTGTGGAGATTCGGGCTGGGGGAGAGCTACCGAAGGTGGTGGAATATGAGATCCCTTCAGGAGAGGTGCTTACACAGAGGGTGGAATACGAATGGGTCCCACCTACCTGCTCACGCTGTTCCTGCTTTGGGCATCTGGCCAGTGCTTTTACGGCGGAGGGTCCTCAGGTGGAGCCTCCTACGGCCCTGAGCGAGGCTCCAGAAGCACCCTGCGACATGGATATCAGAGATGATAGTGGAGCGGAGGTCTTGGAGGGGCAGGTTACTCATCCTATGAGTGATGGTGGTTTGAGCCTCGTGGTATCTACTCAGCTTGCTCCCACGAGTGGGACGATGACCACTTGCCAGGGGCAGAGTAGTATAGTCACTAGAGGTATGGTGGCGTCGGAGATGGAGGCACGAGGGGATGGCGGATCGACTGGGGGGCCATGTTTACTGTAGGAAGAGACGCGCTGTCGGCCTGTTGAGGGATGGCCCCTCCAGGGTGGAGGGACATCCTACTGACAGAGAGGAGGCGGTGTGTGTTGAAAACCCTACATGGGCGTTGGTCCTATCTCATGTCGCTCCCCAACAGGCGATTCCGACTGGGATAGAGGAGGATTCCTTAGCGACGGATGCGGCACTTTCCCCAGGTGCTGGTCCGGGAGTTTCCCAGGGGGACCCTACCTCTCATTAATTAATGGCTATTATCGCCTGAAATGTGAGGGGGGCGTGTTCGCTAGGGAGATGGGGAGAGATCTGTGGGGTGCTCCACAGAGAGAAATGTGATATTTCTGTTCTATTAGAATCCATGATCAAAGGTGAGAAGACTCTTGCTCGGCGGTCCCCATCTCATTGGGCCCAACTGCACAACCTGGCTCTATGTGACATGGCCAGGATTTGGGTTCGTTGGAACTCGAAGAGTTGGGATAGTGACTTGATCTTGATGACGGAGCAGTTGATTTCCATCTCCTTCGTGAATAAGGGTGGCTTCCGGTTCTTGTTAGGGGCGGTCTACGACCACAATGACAGAAGGAGACGGGAGTCCCTATGGAGCGACATCTCCCGTGTTTCCTCTATTGCTGATTCGTCGTGTCTTCCTCTTCTCTTGATCGAGGACTTCAATGCCCTTCTACACCAAGGGGAGAAGGTGGGTGGTCGCCCGGTTCCAGATTCTATCCTCTATGATTTCCAGAGATGCCTCCTGCTTGCGGGGCTTCGGGGATTGTCTCGCTCTGGCTTCATCTGGACGTGGCACAACAAAGCAACTCATAACAGGGTTGCTTGTTAGCTTGATCGAGCTCTGGGCAATGGGGAGTGGTTCCGTCACTTCCCCAACACTTCGGTTGAGGGCCTGGCCGCTGGGTCGAGCGATCATTCCCCCATCAGGGTTGGCTTCACTGCTCGGTCTCCTAGAAAGTCCGGGCCGTTCAGGTATAACAACAGTTGGTATCTCTCGGAGGGTTACCTAGAGGCTGTCGCAGAGGGGCTTACTAGCGGTCAGGTGGGGACGGCTCAATTCCGCTTGGTTCGTCACCTCAAGGCCACGAAGCGAGCTCTCAGGAGTTGGGTGAAGGGGTTGCCCAAGTCCACCTTAGAAGATAAGAAGGGGGAGTTGCGGACCTTGCAGTAGGATATGCAAGATGACATGCTTAATGGGGACCTGGCGGCTAGAGAGAAGGAGCTGATCGAAGAAGTCAACATCCTGAGGCTGCAGAAGGAGATTAGCTCGGCTCAGCGAGCCAAATGTTCCTGGCTTAAGGATGGCGACCGGTGCTCCAAGTTCTTCTATGATGTTATCCGGACAAGACAGAATAGGAATCACATCTACCAGCTTCTTGATGCGGATGACACTCTGGTGGGGACGCCGGCTGAGATCCAGGGAGAGGCTGTCAGGTACTATTCTGAGTTATATTTCTAGACTAACTACCTGTCTGTGTTCCCAGAGGTTGTTACGAAGAGATTGGTGACTCCATATGGGAATAGCATTCTTCTTGCATCTGTTACATTGGAGGAGGTGGAATCTATTGTCAAGGTGGCGGATCCCAACAAGGCTCCTGGTCCGGATGGCTTCAGCAGTGGTTTCTTCAAACGCCATTGGGACATTCTGAAGCATCAGGTCGTGGAGGTGGTGCAGGAATTCTTTACCAAAGGAAAGCTTCTGAAAGAATTGAATCACACTTTCCTGACCTTAGTGCCAAAGGAGGGAGCGACAGCATTGGCGGACTTCAGACCTATTGCGTGTTGTAATTATCTTTATAAGATAATTATGCACCCTATGTGCCGGCGGATGGAGGGGATCATGCAGGACTTAGTGTCTCCGAATCAGACTGCGTTGATCAAGGGGAGGTCGATCGCAGAGCACAACCTCCTGGCCCATGAGATGGTGAGGGGATTTAGCAGACCAGGAGGGGAGAAAGCTTGTGTTAAACTGGACCTGAGGAAGGCGTATGACATGGTCAATCGTGACTTCCTCTGCCATCTGATGACCGCCATGGGTTTCACGGAACACTGGGTTGCGTTGATCCGGAAGTGCATCACGTCCCCTACTTTCTCTGTTCTCATCCAGGGCGTTCCTTATGGGTACTTCCAGAGCAACCGTGGGCTTAGGCAAGGCGACCCATTGTCCCCTTACCTGTTCACGCTTATTATGGAATAATTCACATGCTTGATGGATCTGGCAGGGCACCGTGGACGGCTGGTCCCTCTGTTTCAGAGGGTGGATCCCCCAGTTACCCACCTTATTTATGCATATGATCTTCTAGTCTTCATCCAGCCTTCGACGGAGGGGTTGTAGACGCTTGCGGCTATTATGAAAGATTTGAAGTCCTTTTCGGGTCTCCAGATGAACAGGGATAAGAGTAGGGTCTACTTTAGCTCCCTGTGTCCCCGGAAGGAGGAGCGGGCCGATGTGCTGGGTATCGCGAGGAGTGATCTTCCTGTGCGTTACTTAGGAGTGCCTCTCACAGTCAACTATGCACGGGATCAGGACTGCCATAGTCTGGTGGAGTACGTCCAGAGGAGAGTGGAAGGTTGGCAGGCAGCTGGTCTGTCATTTGGCGGACGCATTGAGCTGGTCAGATCGATGATTTCGGCTGTGGCCTACTTCTGGCTGCAGTCCATCCTCCTTCCTATGGCCACTATTCGGAAAGTGGAGCGGCTTTGTGCCGATTTCATTTGGAGGGGGTATGCATGCGATCTCCTGGGTGCTCTGTCGTCCCAGGAAGGAGGGAGGAGTGGGACTCAGGCCGTTGCTGGAGATTAGGGAGGCTTCTGCGCTTAAGTTGGCCTAGAGATTCATCAGTGGGGGGTCTCTCTGGGCTGAGTGGATGCACTGCAGATACGTGAAGCAGGGCAACTTTTGGACGTGTTCTACTGACAACAACCATTCGGTCATGTTTAAGACTGTCTTGAGACACAGGGGGGTGCTCAAGTCTGCTATCCGGAGGGTCATGAAGGATGGGTCTGGTACGGACCTCTGGCGGGATCCTTGGCTAGATCGGTGGTCGCTTTTGGACATCAGGGGTGTCCCGACTCATCAGGAGGACAGACGTGGTCTGAAGTGTAGTCGCATCATACGGAATGGGGAGTGGAGGCCGGAATCTTATCGGTTCATTGAGGAGCTGGATGAGATCATTATGTCTACAGTCATTGATCCGGTTTTGCCTACGGATCGGTGGATTTGGGAGCCGACTGGAGCAACTCCGGGAACTGGGGAGTTCCAGTTCCGGAGCTGCTACAACCTCATCCGGCGCACTTCTCCTCTGAGTCCCGACTACGAGTTCGTTTGGTGCAAGGGTCTGGCCAGGAAGATGCAGTTGTGTGTTTACAAGCTTCTACTAGGCCACCTCTTGACTAGGGATCGCCTGAGTTCGTTTGGTGTGTCAGTTCCGGATCCCAAGTGTGTGCTTTGCTGTTTGGAGCCTGAATTTATTAAGCATATTTTCTTCGAGTGCACTCTGGCATAGCAGATCTGGTCAGAGCAGAGTCGTGTATTGGGAGTGCCTGCCTCCGGGAAAGGTATTGGGGACATCATCACGGTGATCCGGGATAGTAGGGGACGAGGGCAGGACTAGTTCCGAACTGCCAGAGTTCGACTGGCTGCTTTTGTTTGGCATGTATGGCGGGAGCGAAACCGTCGGATCTTTGAGGGGCTGGTCATCCCACCGGTAGGCATTCTCCATAACATCGAGTTTGATGTAACTGCTATGGAGAATTGATGAGTGGGAGTCCCACTCTGATTGTATGTTGTAAGATTATGGCTTTTCTTTTGGAATAAAATTTACCCTTTTTCCAATATATATATATATATATATATATATATATATATATTCCACAAACACAATATTACACACACACTAAAAAAACAACTCTAACAGTATTCTCTAAAAGCATCAATCATGTTCACCTTTACCCCCCATATAATTGATATGGCAAAACCATGTATCTGTGGACTTACATCAATGGTGCATGTGCTTGTGATGAACGTGTTATTGGAGCCAGGGCTCAACTTTACTGACATGATGAAACATGGAATTCTAATTTCTGTGGGCCATGAAGTACTAGTAGGCACCATTTCTTATACCTCTATGTGTACTCCTGCCATCTTTTCTCAGGAGTTGTATGCGTCTTAACCTCTCTTTTTTTCCAACAATATTTGCTTTCTGATTGGACGGGTTTGTTCTTTTCGTTGATTTGTTCAACTTCTGTTCTTGGTAAATTATTATTATTTATTTATTTATTTTCAATTTTCAGGAAGCAACTAATATGAGAAAAGCCTAATATTGTTACTTCCATAGGATCTCACTTAATAAACTTATCTCACTTTCTGTAATTCTTTGGTGTTTAGATTCTGTGTGTTAATATGCAGGGCTATCATGTAAGTTTCCTTAATGTCTATAAAGGATTTCTCAACTCCGGCAAATCTTCACAATGGTGTTACAAGAACTTCATAAACTACCATGCTACGGTTGGCATCTGGCCCTCTTCCTTCCCTCTTATTGTTACTCATCATCATTAATAACATCAGCAGTAGTACTGGTAGTAGTAGTGGAAGTTGTTGCAGAGCCAGCAGTAGAAATAGAAGTAGATGGAGTACGGTAGTAGAAATAGTAGAAGCAGAAACATGCATATTAATATTAATACTGATAATATAACTCTAATAACATTACAATAATAGTTATTATTACTAATAATCTTAATAACAGTAATCATTGATTCATTATTATTATTATTATTTTACTATTATCTTATCAATATTATTTTGGGAATGTCATTCCTTTCACTCTTTTGCTCATTATGTCATTAGAGACAAATGCAATTCCCTATAACAATTATATCATCTTACCTTCTCATCTAGACTCTTCGTCTTTAGGGGAACTTGGATGGTCCTCCATGGCTGCATGGACTTAAAGTGCATAAACTTGAATTGCATAACCAAAAGGTAGGTCTAAGTACCCGCCATATGGCCTTCTAGGATTTATGGCATGACCCTCTCATGCTCATAGCTACCTTGGCTAGAAATTTGGTACCAACATAGAGGGTTGCAGTCACATCGACACCCTCATAAAATCTTTGTCAATTCTTTTATGAGCTTTTTATGCTCCATAGCCGACCCCATTCTGATGGGAGAGGAGGATGATCTTATCAGTATAATCAATATAAGCATCAATATTAGGACTACTCTGTATGCTGCTTCTACTATTATTATTACCCTTCTTCTGCTTCCTCTACTACTGCTGATGTTACTATAATGTCATGCTACTGCCTACGTCTAATACTACTAATCCTAGTCACACTGCTACTGCTACTACTTTTAATATCATTATGGAAGTCATGAGATGTCCTTCCTGTATTTAGTATCTAAGTTGGTTAATTTAGGAATTCTACGATTTTAATTATCACAAGGCCGTCTTGCAGAAAAAGGTGGTTGATGTCAGGGAACAACTCAGCAGACTGATTAAGCGGCTTGGCATGGTTTTAAAATCTTGTGAAAGAGATACTCAGGTAATTTTGTTTATTATACTTTATATTTTAATATTGGTATAGCATGCATTGCTTTCTCTCACAGACATACCAAATGCTTATCTTGAGTTTCTTGACAATATGGTGCAGATGTTTTTTTTTAACCAGCTTCCATGATCATTTTTCCTTGCAGGCGTTAACAGCATTGGCAGATGTACCCCTATGTTGCACGGTCAAATACGTGGCACAACATGATATGGACATAGTGATACAGACACAACACCTATTTTGGCATGTCGTAGACTCGTAGTATATTTGTAGTGCCCGTTCCGTGTCTGCTAGATATGTGACATGATGCAACACATAACAACGATTTTTTGGAGTGTCCATGCTCTACAAATTTACCCAAAGTGTGATAATCGCAGTAAATTTATTAACATTAGGAAGTAACTTCTAAGTCTCTTTAAACACTATGTACTGCACATATTCATAAATAATGTAATAATTCACATTAATAGTCTGGTTTTGTTTAAATGCTATCATCAAGGATACACCTTCTATTGCCAGATGTACTTGCTTTAGGTTCTAAAGTCCAAGTTTTATTGATGCTATTGCTTGGTCCTTCTTGAAGTTTTACTGGTTGTGATATAAGATGGGATTTGTTTGAATGGCAGATTTAGTACCTAGATCTATGGTTCTGTGATTAGTGCATATTTACTCAAGGGAAAGAGGGAAAAGAATCCAATATTGTTCTCAACGTTTCTATAAAGCAGAGTGGGAAAAAGAAGTCTTACCTCTAACTGTAGATAAGGAACATAAGTTTCATCCACATTCAAGTTATCATGTAGGTAATCTCATGATTTGCGAACTATAATGAAACTCTAGTAATACTCTTTTTACTCTACAGGAAGTGAACCCATGGGTTAGAGAAAATCAGACATGCACAATTCCAACTCACCATCTTGATCCTGTACAGTTTGTTCTTGTATTTTCTCCTTTAGCTTTTATCTTTTGGTTTAGGATATTTGGAATTCTTGTCCTTCTACATAGCCCACAACAGGCATGGGAATGAACAAATTCAACTGCAGTGCTGGTTTCTTTCTCATCTTAAAGGAAGTACTTAGCTACTTCTTTATGAGGTGATGCCTTCAGAATGAAAATATTGTTCCTTAATATTCATAAAGAAGGGATACATGACATGTTTGCTATCCTTTCACATCACCCGACCTTAGGCAAAGTGTTACCTAGTTGGAACTTTGTTTAAACAACAAGAATCATTCAAATGTTGACGAGATTACATTAGTTTACACCTTGAAGTTTTTCTTGCATATTCTAGGAAGGTGTTATTGTTGGGCTAATTTACTTTAGAACTACCTTCAAGTGCCGCAGTTTTTGAACATACTACAAAGCTTTTAAGTATCAATCTAATTGATGCCGAAATTGACCAATTCACCAGAACTCCTTGAAACTGTAGAAAGCGATAGTCGTAGGAAGGGTCTGTGACTGATACCAAAATTGAGTTTTTGTACCTTGTATAATAACCCATAACTTTTGGAACCTTGCATAATACTCCTTACTGGTTGTCGAGTTCGGTTTATCGAGTTGCGGTGTTGTGGGTTATAGGAGGAGGGAGGCCATGGGGGAAGCGGCGGCCATGTTGGTGGCCAATATGGTTTGTATGACAACAACCAAGGTTAGGATTTCGATGGGGTAAGAAGGGAGAGGGGAATGCAGTGGTTAGGGTTTAGGAAGGACAAGGAATGGCGATGACTAGGATTTGGAAATTTGAGGGAGACAAAAGAGCTAGTTTAAAAGTAACCATGTTCTAATATCGTGTTAAAGTTCCTCTCACTGCAGCAAAACTATATAATTGTAGAAGGTACAATTTTATACACGCACCGGTATAATTTATTTTAAAATCTTCTTCAAATACGTGCCAAAGGATATTCAAATGTGGGTTGCTCTAGTACATGTTGAGAAGTTGTATCAACATAATGGACAATGTTCTAAATGACGGTTGAGACGGCCGCCTAGGTGCGAGGCGACCCCTCTCCACAGCGTTTTTGTCGTAGGTGGTGGAGTAGGCGGCCGACGACGGTTTGCTAGCGTAGGCGTAGGCATAGGAGAGGTGACGTAGGCAGACACCATCTTAGAAAAAACTTAAAATTTTATATTAAAAAAACTGAAAGAAGAGGAAACGTCATAATTTTTGGACTCTGGACACTTTATTCCAATTTATAGTTAATGTCGGTAAATGTCTATTGGGGGAATTCAACCCCATATTGGCCACTAACATGGGGTGAGAAGGGAGAGGGGAATGCAGTGGTTAGGGTTTAGGAAGGACAAGGAATGGCGATGACTAGGATTTGGGAATTTGAGGGAGACAAAAGAGCTAGTTTAAAAGTAACCATGTTCTAATATCGTGTTAAAGTTCCTCTCACTGCAGCAAAACATATAATTGTAGAAGGTACAATTTTATACACGCACCGGTATAATTTATTTTAAAATCTTCTTCAAATACGTGCCAAAGGATATTCAAATGTAGGTTGCTCTAGTACATGTTGAGAAGTTGTATCAACATAATGGACAATGTTCTAAATGACGGTTGAGACGGCCGCCTAGGCGCGAGGCGTCCCCTCTCCACAGCATTTTTGTCGTAGGTGGTGGAGTAGGCGGCCGACGACGGTTTGTCAGCGTAGGCGTAGGCATAGGAGAGGTGACGTAGACAGACACCATCTTAGAAAAAACTTAAAATTTTATATTAAAAAAACTGAAAGAAGAGGATACGTCATAATTTTTGGACTCTGGACACTTTATTCCAATTTATAATTAATGTCGGTAAATGTCTATTGGGGGAATTCAACCCCATATTCTGCATCAAAGACATTGTCTGTTTGAATAAACTTCAAGTCCTCAAAATTACAAATAACTAACTTCAGCTTCTTGAGAATTTTATTTAGTGTTTATATACATAGACAAGATGTTATACACATATAGACAACATGTATTAGGCGCCGAGGTTGTAGGCGGACCCACTCCGCCGTGCACCCGCCTACCGCCATTTAGAACCTTGATAATGGACTTACATTCCTTTGAGAAAGAGTGAGTATATATGTATATAGGAGTATGCCTCCCTAGAAGTTTCCTGATGTGGGACTGAAGCTAGTAAAGATAAAATCAAAATATGTACAAAGAGTACTTTCTCTTATACGTGTAAAATAAATAATGTACCGGGGACTCCCTGCAAAATAAATTTTGCCCTCTATTCAGATTTGTAAGATTACAGAGACTTCCTGCAAACAAGTTTGCTCTCCTAATTTCCTCAAGTTAGGATTTCGGAGACTTCCTGCAAATAAGTTTGCTCACCTAATTTCTTTAAGTTGGGATTTCGGAGACTTCCTGTAAACAAGTTTGCTCTCCTAATTTCCTTAACTGAGTTTCAGTACTTTGGAGATTCCGGCGAATGAGTTCGCTCACCAAAAATACCCGAACTGTGTTTTAGGATTTTGGAGATTCTGGCAAACAAGTTTGCACTCCAAAATATCCTGCAGCCCATCAAGAAGAAGAAGAAAAAGAAGAAGAAAGAGGAGATTTCAACAGCCCTACTGGGGTGATGAAAATCACCGTTGCTCAAAGCAAGATTCGTCTTTGTACGATCTGCTTCCAGGAACTAGCAAGTTCATAAAGAACTTCTGGAACACTCGTTTGTCAACTTCTTTTGACTCGAACGGGCTCCCTGGACTCAACGGGCTCCCTTTGCTTTATTCTTTGGTGCATCTTACAAAGGAGGCCAGGGGGCTCTATTTATAGAGTGGAATGAGACTTCATTTTGTCTTATATCCGATGTGGGACTAAAATACCAATACTCAAAAATAGAGTTTGATATTTTAGACCATCCCGCAATCAGCATAGTCGTGTGCCAGTCCACGCCAACCCCCCGAACACGCCCGTGCATGCACGAGGCATCCTGGAGCCCGTGTCCAAATCCGAGTCCGAACGACAAAAAGCAACTTGCTTCCTTGTTGGAGTTAATCCTTTTTCCTTCTAGGTAAACACCCTCATATGGCACCCACATGTGCCCCACCATACCCAATGTACACACCTCAACAAATGTAAAGCAATATATTGAGATACCCACTTGGTGGTATAGCCGATGTGGGACTATTTTACACTAGTCCAAAGGCAAAAACACCAACAACCCCCCACATATCTAAATATATGTGGGTTGAGCGTTCCCCACAGTGACTGTCCATCATGCATTATGATAGATGTCGCTACTACTTGAATCTTCCTGCATGGATTAAATAACAATATGATACAAGAATGGACTAAGTCTTGAATTGTGTACCATAACTGTAATTCTTCCCACTCACATATTGACATCAACTGTGCTTCTGGCTGCACATTGAAGGCCCTTTGCCAGCCTGGTTTCGGTGTATGTATATTGGGTGTCTACAAGGTTTCCCTCAAAGGATGGCCTATATCTCTATCCATACATATCTCTATCCATACACTCTAGGTGAGCTTTTTTAAAATTCTTGGCATGAAGTTTTTTGCTTCCTTGCGGTGCTACGTCGCTATGACATGGCCCAAAGCCAAGGCAATGCCTCATGTGGTGTCATACCACTGTAGCATGAGGTCCAGCCTCTTTGTAGTGCCAAACGACCCAGCATGAAGCTTTTCGCTTCATTGCGGTGTTACACCGTCGTGACATGGCTCGCGAAGTCGAGGCTTTATCCTATTTAGGTACCTCATGTGGTGTCACGCCATTGTAACATGAGGCCTAGCCTCTTTGTAGTGTTGCCTACCACTCTTCATTCTATAACATTAGGCCCATTTGCCTATGTGCGGTGCTACGCCGCTGTGATTTGGTCCGAAGTCGAGGCTTTACCCTTACTAGGTACCTCATGTGGTGTCATCCCACTGTAGCATGGAGTACTACGCTCCTTTGTAGTGCTGTGCTACCCGTGCTTCTTGTAAAGTACGTCGGACATCCCAAATGTCCGAGAACTCATTAAGGCTTCCAAGCCATCTTCTCACAGGACTTTGTTCTCTACAAAGAACAAACAGTAGACAACAGTGGTTCTGGGTCCATAACCCCGCAATGTCCCATAGGACTGCCAACTGACAGTGGTTCTGGGTTCGTAACCCTGCAATATCCTAAAGGACTGTCCACTAATATGTGTTTCTGGGTTCGTAACCCTGCAATATCATAAAGGACTCTCCACTGTACCTGATATTCTTCCAGTCAATGGTCCTCCCTTGAACCAAAAGCTAGATGCCTGATAGATTTCTCTTTGAACCAATCAACATAAAACTTTATTGTAGGATTGCAGAGACACAATATCAGAGGTCCGTTAAGACCATTTTCTTGCCGGTCTTCGACTAGCTGGCGCTTGAGGCCTTAGTGAACGGATTTGTCAGATTCTTTGACTCCGAACACCAACCACTGTAATGATCCACGCTTGATGCGCTCATTCAGTGCCCTGTGCCCTAGTTGCATAGTCCTCTTCTTATCATTGAAGAGATCATCCGATGCCACTGATGCAGCCACCTGGTTCTCGTAATATATCGGCATCACCCAGATTTGTGCACCAACCACAGAAAGATTGTGTCCGGTTATCGTAATACATCAGCATCACCCGGATTTGCGTACTAACCACAGAAATATCTTTTCTGTGCTCCCGAAGCCATTCTGCTTCAGCCGCTGCAGTTAACAGAATTCAGATTCTATAGTAAGAGAAATGTCTGCTTCTTCAACTTCTTTGATATAGCAGTACTACCTATGGATCTGCTTCTTCGACTTCCTCGATATAGTAGCACTACCTATATAGAAGATGTAACTTCTTCTTTCTCTCCTTCTAAGCACCAACTGTTATCACGGAAGCCTTCTACCCCTGCAGGATAACCGCTGTAGTGCATCCTTCTGAGTCCCTGAGAGATATTTCATTACTCTCTTTATAGCTTTCCAAAGATTAACACTTGGATTGCTCGTAAACTGACTCGTCATGCCTATAACAAAAGCTATGTCAGGCCTAGTGGTACTTGTAGCCTACATCAAACTTCGGATGATGTTCGAGTACACCAACTGTCTGACGCTTCTCCAGGATCTAGCTTCAGCTTTTGATCATACATGTGAGGAGTATCGATTCCTGGAAGATCCTGATATCCATAGCGTGTGAGCAACTTTTCACGTAGTGAGCTTGTGACAGAGCAAGCTCAACTTCCGTCTGGATTATTTAAATCCCCAGGATGACATCCGCATCTCCCATGTCCTTCATTCTGAATCTGGACGTGAGGAATATATTTGTTCTAGTGACACATTATTATGTCGTCCACATAGAGACAAATGATAACTCCTTTATCATTAGCGAACTTCGTGTAATCATACTTAATTGTTTCGCTGACCCTGTAGCCTTTTGACCTAATAACCTGGTCAAACTTCTCGAGCCACAAATTGGGTGCGTACTTCAAACTGTACATAGAATTCACCAACTTGCAGACTTTATCTTCAAGACCCTGAACGACAAATCTATTTGGTTGTTGTATGTGAATCTCTTCTGTCATTTCTCTGTCCAAAAATACTGTCTAGACATCCATATGATGATAGAACAACTTATGAATAGCAGCCATGACAATCGTCATCCTGATAGTTGACATCTTAGCCATTAGAACATATGTGTTAACCTCATCAATCTCCTGTTCTTGAACAAACCCTCCTGGCAACCAGCCTAGTCTCGAACTCATCATCAGTTCCTTCGGCTTTCATCTTCTTCTTCTCGAAAATTCGATCGGTTTAGCTTCTTCAGGCAGATTAACTAACACCCACTTGTAATTGGATGTAATGAAGTCAATCTTACCATTGACTCACTTCCCCCAGAAGATCGCGTCTCTGGTCTTCATCGCTTCATCAGCCAACATGTGATAGATGATAAAGTCATCTCCGAAGTCTTTTGGCCTTCTCACTCGCTTTGCTAACTACTTAGTGAATACTGGTTCAAGTGTTGTCTCATCAACGACAACCACCTTCTGGACTACTCCTTCTTTGGAAGTACTTTGTTTCTTCGGTACCAACAATGTTCTCCGGAACATTCGCGAGAAAAATGTTCTTGTCCCTAGCAAACTTGTCTTCAAAGAATTCAGCATCGTGAGACTCAAATGATTTGAATGATACAATATCAAAGAATCTCCGAGCGTAGCTTTCAACAGCTTATCCAGAAAAATGGCCATTTTGGTCCTTGTCCCTGGCTTCTGAATCTTGATATCCAGAAGTATCACGTACACCAGACACCCCCATACTCGAATGACATTCAAGTCAGGTCTAATCTTAAACCAGTGTTAATGAGAATCATAGTCAGATATGCGAACGGTACTTTATTGAGCAATAAACGTATCCGTACATGCAATCTATCCCCAGAAGCATATTAGAAGATTCGCATTGTAGATATCATCATCTCTGACAACGTTCTGATCTTTCTCCCCGAAACTCCTTTGAATTAGAGATACTACGGAGCAGTCGTTTCATAGCCAATTTCATTTTCATAGCAAAACGGTGTGAATCCAAAAAAAGATACTTTCTGCCTTGATCAATCCTGAGTATATAACGAGACTACCGAGCAGTCGTTTCATAGCCAATTCCATGTTTATTGTAGAACAATGCGAATCCAAGAAAATGGTACTCTCCGTCTCAATCACTTATGAGCCACTTGAATTGTCAACCAGCTAGACGTTCAGCTTTGCCCCTGAAGTCCCTGAACTTCTTGAATGCTCTATCTTCCGATACGAGTCTATCGAGAGATCGTCTATGAAGTTATTAATACACTTCAATCCGGTAACTGTGGAGAAAAGTCACAGATTTCTGAGTGTATCAACTTCTGAAGATCTGTACTTTAGTATAATCGTCTGAGCAGCCTCCTGACAATCTTTGCCCCGTGCACTGAATTCATAATTCTCCACCCGCTTACCCCCACATTTCTAGAGATAAGGTTTAGACTAGACATCTTGAGTCTGCTACTACATAGCACATATCCTAGTCCATTCGTCACAACTCAATTAAGAAACTGCATCATCAGTAGAAGTCCGAACATTCGCTTGATACTGAACATCTTTCCAAAGTATGTTCCTGGACAAGAAATCAACATCTTGCCAGCATGAATGTCCATCTTCAAGTCCGTATAACTTTCCGAGATCAGATCCTCAGACATAACTGGTACATGCTACACGTACACCAGTGTCTGCGACTTTCCGAAAGTCCAAGACTGTGATCCCGATCCCCAGATCTTCTGCTAACAATATGTTCGCCATCGAGACCTTCATCACAGCTAGGCTCGTCCAAGGTGAACAGCTCCTTGCACGTGTTGCTTGCTATTCTGGTTTTGTAATTCTCCTTCAAATGACCCTCCAAGCCACAATTGTAACTAACTCCACCAACGTAAAACTATCTTCATGTAGGGTTATTACACTCATAGAGAATTTTCGTGCTTATACAGTTGAAACCATGCACATATTGGAGCAAAACCTATGCACCAATCCAGACGCAATATCCATGCTGTCCCATGCGCCTCATCCGAGCAGACCCATGCGCTAAGATATGCAGCACCTTACGTGCATATACAGATAGCATATATGCAGTCATGCGTAGTCGCTACCATGTGCATATGCAGTCATGTGCCGAGATCACCATGCACTGCCATGCTCTTAGTTGAACATGCGCCATGCCGAGCAGAATTCATGCACACACATACGCATTATCTGAACAGATCTTATGCGCATGACTGAGCCATGCGTACAAAATACCTTGGTCTTCTTCACATTTGTCTTGAGATGCTCCTTGAGAGACTCCTTGTCCGCTCTAGCACAAGTTGTAATCTCCATGCACTATCGACATAACCGATCTGCCATGTAATGTGTATTATCCTCCTTGGATAGTTAGGCCCAACACTCATCCAACCATTTGACAAAGAACTTTTCCTCATCCAAATGTTGGAAGTGATATCCGTCAATCTTCTCAAGTTTGTTAAAACTTGTATCGAGAAGGATTGTACGACAATTCTCCATCTGATCCAGATCTTGCTTTGAGATTGTTAGTCCTGAAACAGATCTAGAAGGAAGAACGATCAGAATTTAAGAGACCTCTTGGAAAATAAATTTTGCTCTCTATTCTGATTTTATAGGATTTTAGAGACTTCCTGCAAACAAGTTTGCTCACCTAATTTCCTTAAGTTGGGATTTTGGAGACTTCTTGCAAATAAGTTTACTCTCCTAATTTCCTTAAGTTAGGATTTCAGAGACTTCTTGCAAACAAGTTTGCTCTCCTAATTTTCTTAACTGAGTTTCAGTACTTTGGAGATTCCGACGAATGAGTTCGCTCTCCAAAAATACCTGAATTGAGTTTTAGGATTTTGGAGATTCCGACAAACAAGTTTGCTCTCCAAAATATCCTGCAGCCCACCAAGAAGAGAAGAAGAAAGAAAGAAAGAGGAGATTTTAACAGCCCTGCTGGGGTGATGAAAATCACCGTTGCTCAAAGCAAGATTCGCCTTTATACGATCTGCTTTCAGGAACCAGCAAGTTCATAAAGAACTTCTGGAACGCTCGTTAGTCAACTTTTTGTGACTCGAACGGGCTCTCTGGACTCAACAGGCTCCCTTTGCTTTATTCTATGGTGCATCTTACAAAGGAGGCCAAGGGCTCTATTTATAGAGTGGAGTGATACTTCACTTTTTCTCCTATCCGATGTGGGACTAAAATACCAATACTCAAAAATAAAGTTTGATATTTTAGATCATCCCGCAATCAGCATAATCGTGTGCCAGTCCATGCCTACCCCCCGAACACGCCCGTGCATGCACGAGGCATCATGGAGCCCATGTCCGAGTCCGAACGACAAAAAGCAACTTGCTTCCTTGTTGGAGTTAATCCTTTTTCCTTCTAGGTAAACACCCCCACATGGCCCACATGTGCCGCACCACACCCCATGTGCACACCTCAACACATGCAAAGCAATATATTGAGATACCCACTTGATGGTGTAGCCAATGTGGGACTATTTCACACTAGTCCAAAGGCAAAAACACCAACAGTTTTGATACATATTTTTGTGTGAACCTACAATTAGGTGCTATTGTATAATGTGCCCCCTTCAATTGTGCCCATAAACTTATTATTGAGGTGTCAAGTTTATGGCACGGCATTGTAGATCACTTTTGGAACTGGTATCTGTGGCGAAAAGTATGAAGGAGTTCCAACTTGCATTCAGTCCTTTTTGTACCTAATAAAGAAACTTTAAAGTTTTTAACTACCCATCTAGTTCTTTGGTCTGATATATTACTTCGTTTCAACTTTATCTTCAGTTCTTGGTGTATGATCAAAGATTCAAAACACATCTAGTTTAGCATGCATCCAGCACTGCCTCATATATGAAATGGATAATACCTCTTTGAAATGTAGGTTCTCCTATATGATGTTAGTAGTCCATTATGTCAATATTTCTAAATTGTGATAATATATGTGTTGAGACTTGAAGTGATTTTATTGAATGGAGTAACAACATATATATAGGAGAGGCTAGCCTCCTCTCCTATCATTCTAGCCAATGTGGGACTAAAGCCCAATAACACTATATATATATATCAACACTCCCCCTCAAGATGGGCGAAAGATATTCACTAAGCCCATCTTGTCACATCCTCTCATCATGTTGATAGAACTAAGCCCCTTTGTCAGTCCGTCTGCTACCTGATCTTTGGTTGGAACATAGCCCAGCTCTAGTTCTCCTTTATCCAGTTTCTCTTTGATGAAGAATCTGTCAATCTCAATATGTTTGGTCCTGTCATGCTGCACTGGATTGTTGGCAATATTAATAGCTGACTGGTTGTCACACCATAGCTTCATCTTTGTTCCCTGGTCCAGCTTTAGCTCCGTCAGCATATTCTTCAACCACAATAGTTCTGTGACTCCCAAGGCCATCGCTCTATACTCTGCTTCAGCTGTTGATCTGGCCACTACTGACTGCTTCTTACTCCTCCAAGAGACCAAGTTGCCTCCTACAAATATGCAGTATTCCGATGTGGATCTCCTGTCGTCAGCACAGCTAGCCCAGTCAGAATCACAATAGCCTTCAATGCCTACATGATTATTTCTTCTAAAGATCAGTCCCTTCCCGGGGCCTCCCTTCAAGTACCTCAGAATCTGGTACACTGCATCCATGTGACCCTTCCGGGGGTCATGCATGTAGCGGCTTACTACACTTACCGCAAAGCTGATATCAGGTCGAATGTGGCTTAAGTAGATTAACTTGCCCACCAATCTCTGATATCTATCCCGGTCAACTGGTTCTCCAGCTTCAGCATCCAGTTTAAACTTCTGGTCTATCGGTGTCGTAGCTGGTTTACATCCCATCATCCCTGTTTCCGTAAGCAGGTCCAGTGCGTACTTCCTTTGAGAAAGAACGATTCCCTCATTATCTCGAGCAATCTCAATCCGAAGGAAGTATCGAAGGGGGCCAAGATCTTTCACCTCGAACTCCTTGCCAAGTTTTACTTTGAGTTGGGCGATCTCCTGCTCATCATTGCCTGTGATAATCATATCATCTACATATACTGCAAGCATGGTGATATGGCCTCCACTCCGTCTGAAGAAGACAGTGTGATCAGCATTGATCTGCTGATATCCCATCCCTATCATTGCTCTCCTGAACCTGTCAAACCATGCCCGAGGAGACTGCTTCAGTCCATAGAGAGACTTCTTCAGTCTGCAGACCTTGCCTTCTGTCTGTTTTGTGCCGAATCCTGGTGGTATCTCCATGTACACCTCCTCTACTAGATCTCCATGAAGAAATGCATTCTTCACATCCAGTTGGTGTAGCTTCCACCCTCCATTGGCTGCCAGGGAGATCAAGGTCCTGACAGTGCTCATCTTCGCCACTGGTGCAAAGGTCTCGTCATAGTCGATGCCATACGTCTGACTGTATCCTTTTGCCACCAGTCGAGCTTTATAGCGCTCAACCTGTCCATCTGGGTTCTGTTTCACAGTAAAAACCCATTTACATCCAACTGCTCTTTTCCCTTCTGGCAGTCTCACCAGCTCCCAAGTGTGGTTCTTCTCAAGAGCTCCCAACTCCTCGTGCATTGCCGCTTTCCACTTTGGATCGTTCTTGGCAACCTGCCAATTGTTAGGTACAGTAATACTATCCAAAGATGCTATAAATGCTCCATGAGAAGAAGATATATGATCATAAGAAACAAACTTAGCAAGATCCCAACCATATCTGTCCGGAGGATTTCCCGCATTGCTGCGAGTAGTCCTTCGTGTAGGTAGTGGTATGGGAGGAACGATATCACCTGAGGAGGGTGGTGGTGTAAATGAGGAGGATGGTGGTGTAGATGAGGAGGATGGTGGTATAGGTGTCTCAGGAGTTGGGACAGGCGCAGGCAAGGGACTTGGCACTGACACTGTAGGTACTGGTCCTGTAGTCTGCTTGTTGTTTCTCCTGTTGTAGGTCAGTAACTCCCCCTGAGCCGTAGGTGTAACACTTCTCGTCTCCTCCCTCTGTTCCGCTTCACCTTCATGTTCCTCCTCAACCGTGTCTCTATGCCAAACTTCTAAATCGGTTACCACCAGGTTCTCCAAGTTCTCTATCTCCCCCTCTCGCCTTATACTTGTAGTATGAGGCGTGTTATACGAAGTTCCATCCTGGCGGTAATATGGCTCATGCTCCCAGAAGTGGACGTCCATACTAACAAATTTCTTCTTCTCTACTGGACTCCAGCATACATACCCCTTCTGAGTTGCTGAGTAGCCCACGAAGATGCACTTGACTGCTCTAGGGTCAAGTTTTCCAACGAATGGTCTGTTGTCCTTCACAAAACACACACATCCAAACACCTTTAGTGGAAGTATTCCACTATTATTACCTTGTAATACTTCACATGGAGACTTCCATCCCAGGACTTTTGAAGGCATCCTGTTTATAAGTTGAGCTGCTGTCAACACCGCATATCCCCATAGGTGTTGTAGGACATTCATGTCGATCATCATACTTCTTGCGGTCTCCAGAAGATGTCGGTTCTTCCTTTCTGCTACTCCATTTTGTGCTGGTGTATATGCACAAGAGGTCTGATGCTGTATTCCATGTGTTGACAAGTACTCTGCAAGTGTCCTATTGGTATACTCCGTCCCATTGTCAGATCTCAGTATCTTCACCACTGCATTATACTGAGTCTGGACATATTTATGAAAGTCCCGAAAACAAGCAAATACATCACTTTTGTTCTTCATCAAATACAGCCAGGTGACACGAGATGCACAATCGATAAACGAAACAAAATACTTATACCCATTCATAGTGTTAGTAGCACATGGGCCCCAAACATCAGAATGAACTACCTCAAAGACTGAAGAACTCTTATGACCATTTCCAACATATGAACTCCTAGTAAGTTTTCCTAACTCACATGCATCACATACTAATTTCCTTTTATTTGATTTTGCATACATATCTGGATACAACTTATTTAGAGTATCAAAGGAAGAATGCCCCATCCTCCTATGATGAAGTATCAAAGTGTCTTCAGTCTTCTGCTGCAGCTCCTCCATTCCAGCCTTCTCTGCCATAGACACCAATGCTGAGTCCAGTCCGTCTTGATCTAGGTACCACAGTCCATCATGCCAAGTGCCAGTCCCAAGTCTTCGTCCTGTCCCTTTCTCCTGGAAGATCACCTTAGGAATATCAAAAGAAACAATGCATTTTAGTTGGAGAATTATAGAACTAATAGACAAGAGACTGACTGGGAAGGATGGAGCATGCAAAACATTGGATAACCTTACTGAACCCGTACAATTAACAGTACCCTTACCGACCACTGGTTGGAAAGTACCATCCGCAGTCTGAATGGTGTCTGTCGATGCTAGGTGAGTGTACGAGGAAAACTTACTAGCATTTTCGGTCACATGCCGAGATGCTCCTGAGTCGATAATCCAGTCTGACATTTTAAGGGAAGACATAGATGCAAGAGCGTGAGACTCGTCAGTACCTTCTGATGGATGGGCATACATAGCGGCGTTGAAGAATGGAGTGGATGCCTCCTCTGCTACGCTCCTCCTGTCTCCTTCGATTGACGCTTTTTGCTTTCTCTCCAGCAGATCCAGTAGCGCCTGATCCTCCTCAGTAAAGGCGCCGCCAGCTCCTCCATTCCCATCTGCCACTAGCAGGTTTGCCCGATAGCCTCCTCGACCGCCTCGTCGGCCTCCTCGACCACGTCCACGTCCAGCATATCCTCGTCCACGTCCACCACCTGAGTCTCCCTCCTTAGGTGGTTTGGTACAAGCATATCGATGGTGGCCCATCTCCCCACAGTTGTAGCACTGCCGATTCTGTTGCCAGAGCTCTCCCTTGGATCCTGTATCCCCCGAACCGGTAGCTGCTAGTGCTGACTTCACTTCGGATAAAGCACCTGTCGATGATGCGCCTGTCCCTGTCTGTAATCTGATCCGCGTCTCCTCCTGAATCATGGCTGAGATAGCCTCCTCGAGACTAGGGATCGCTGGCTGGGCGAGGAGTAAGGCTGTTCTCTGTGTGAATGCTGCAGTCAGTCCCTTAAGGAATTTCATCGTCCTCTCCTGCAGACACACCTGTCTCTCCTTGCACTTTGGGTCCCCGCAGCTTGCCCGTTTGGAATGGTGATCATAATCCAGCCAGAGGCGTTCCAACTCCGTAGCGTACTCCTGCACCGTCTTCTCGCCTTGTACGGTGTCGTCGATCTCCCCTTTTATCTGGAAGATCCGTAGATTGTTACCTATGCCATCATAGGTTCTTCTCAATTTCTCCCATACGTCTTTCACCATCTCAATGCCATCTACTGTGGAAGCAATAGACTGGACTAAGGAGTTGAGAAGCCAGATATAAATCACCATATGAGTGGATTTCCACTCGTCGCGTCCTGTCGAGCCCTCTTCCGGCTCTGTCTTCTCGCCTGTCAAGAATCCCTCCAGGTTCTTACCTGCAAGGGTTCTTCTCACCCGCCGTGACCAACTCAAATAGGTGGCTGGTCCATCCAACTTCAGATCGATGGAGGGTAGTTCTAACTTTAGCGGTGCTCGTGTCGTGCTTTCACCAGCCGACACCTTTATCAACTTCAGCAATGTCGCCACATCGTCAGCATCCAGCTTCTTGAGAATCTCCTCCATCGATGCTTCTTCTCGATCACTTCACACTTGCTCCACAACTCACGCTCGTCCTTGCCGTCCTCTCCTAAATCCGAATATGTCTGATTTCATCGGATCTAGGGATTATAGGCATCTCCTTGAGATTGATCTCAAGAACAAGCGTGAATCTTGTACCCGCAATAGCGGTACAATGAATCCTGCAGCCGTAAAAACGGTACAGAAACGAGCGTGAATCTTGTACCCGCAATAGCGGTACAATGAATCCTGCAGCCGTAAAAACGGCAGCAGCAGCAGCAGTTGCAGCCGCAACAGCGGCACAGCAACGGCAGCAGCGCGGCAGCGGCGGCGGCGGCGCGGCAGCTGCAGCAGCAGCGGGGCGGCGCTGCGGCGGCGGCGGCGCGGCAGCAGCTGCAGCGGCAGCGGGCGGCAGCAGCTGCAGCGGCAGCGGGCGGCAGCGGCGGCGTAGAAGGGGGATCAGGGTTAGGGTTTGTGTGGAGGAGGGGTCTCTAACGGTATGCTAAGCAATTTTAGGCTCTGATACCATGTTGAGACTTGAAGTGATTTTATTGAATGGAGTAACAACATATATATAGGAGAGGCTAGCCTCCTCTCCTATCATTCTAGCCAATGTGGGACTAAAGCCCAATAACACTATATATATATATCAACAATATGATAAATAAACCAATAACTCTTATGCCTTAAGATATTTGCTGACTCGTGATACTTAAATAATTTAGGAGTCTGGAGAATTTGTGTTAAATGATGTGACAAGAAATAATGCTGGAATACTTGCATATGACTAGGATGAATTCGATGTATCCTGAAGGTCAAGCTTCTAATTGATCATTTGGGTGGTAGTTTCCATGTAATTGTGACTTTCTCTATTCTGAACAAATAAGGCATTTAAAAGGAAGTAACAGAACAGTCAAAACAAACATACACATGTACCTCTCTATCTCTCTTTCAGTCTCTCTCACACACATAGACTTTGTAAACCATTCTATTTGTTATTTTTTAGTTTCACTTGTTGAAGAACATTGAGTTTTATAACTGCAACAATTGTAAAATGCTTATGTGGCCTTTTAGGCTCTCTTCATATAAATGGTTGATGTCTGATGTCAATTATATTACATTGACTCCTGTCTTAGAATGGTTGCATTCAGTGAAACCTGTTTCTTTGATTAGATCAATTGTTATCACACATTTACAGTTCCAGGTTTACACATGAGAAGAAATCATATACCATATTACCATCTTAAATCATCTACATTAATTTATTACCTAAATGTATGTCCTAAAATTTACTACATTATCTACAGCTTTGTACTTAACCTTCACCCAGGGGAGGCACAATTTTCCATTCTTGTATTGTGTGATAGCATTAGAGTAATTCCGGAGATGTTTTTAGTTTCTCTATGTTGAAACGTCAAACAATATGCTCTAAATAAACTTGGGTCTGTTATGCTTTTCCTGCTCATATCATTCCATTGATGTTATGCAGTAAAAATGCAAATTTTATATTCCCCGACATTTATTCTCAAAATGAGAAACATCCATAAGTCAGATTTGCATGATTTTGTATGCCGATAATATTACAACTATCATCAACATTAAGTTTTATAAATCACAAGTATCTAATAGAGTGCAGTAACTTTTGCTACTTCTCTGTTTTCCAGACACTGAGAAAGGCTGTTCTTGCTGGGTTTTTTGCTCATGCTTCTTGCTTGGAAGTAAGTATTATATCTTTTACCTAGATAACCTGTCTAGCACACTCTAAAACTTCCTGTCTGTTTCAAACATCTCCTCCTAGCCTATTTTTGTATCATCACATAGACTTTGCTTCGTTTCTCTTTAAAGTTTGAAATATATCAATGTTCTTTTTAGTTATTTGATTTTCTTTGGTTATTGTAATATGTAATAATATCCTTTTCACATGTATTGATTTTCTAACATGTATATGAAGCTTTGATTTGTTTCGGAAGTAGTTGTGATAAGTGAACTTCTAATTATTGTACTCCACTAAGGTCAAAATTATGCCTAGATCTCTTTATACTATTCAAAGACTAGTCTGTCACAGATACATTCATTACTGGGTAGTGACCTATAATTTATACTGGCTATAAAAAATGGAAGAAAAGAGGGTTCATTATGTAGTTAACAGGCAACACAAGGTTTAGCCCTATCTCATTGAAATGAGGCTTTATATTTCATGATGGGTTAGTGGAGACACAAATAGCATAGGTGCAATTTTAATGAACACAGTTGGTGTTTTAGGGTGTCGAGGATTAATATTTTTCTTCCAAACTTCCTCCTTGCAATATCAAGCAAGGGTGGTCTTAAGTAGCCATGTTTCGACTTTCGATGCTCTATCTTGTGATTAAGATGTAAATCAAATATTCAAGAGTTTTTACGATATGGACAAGCACTGGTAAGGAAAGTAGTTCATGAGAGTGGAATTAGTTTAGGGGGGCTTAGACAATCGGGATTTCAGAATTACAGCATTAGTTGATCAAGATTTCAAAATTCAAAATGAGATTTCACAACCACCCCCGTTAGTCAATTGTGATTCAATAATCACTGTAGATGGTGGTTTTAAATCACATGAGATTGTTTTCCATTCATTTTTTCACATTATAACCACACCTTGAAAATGTGTGGTTTTGAAATACCAAACTCTTGTGCTCTTAACTCCAATCCCTAAATTTTCGTATGCCTATTCTTCTCCAACCAAGGTGCAAGTCCGGAGCATGGCCTCTTCTATCAAGGGATTCCCTTATCCAAGGTATCATGTTGTTGACTTGAAGTTCCTCTCCGACCACCTCAGCCTCCCTGTCGACAGTCTCTGCCCTCCTTCCACACAACCATGATCCTACAATCCACGACCTCCTTGTCTACATCCATGACTTACAAGCGGCTATACCATTGATAGATTCATCGTTGTCGTAGGTAAGGTCAACAACGGAAATAAGACTTTTTTTTATAACTTTGATATGGTTTTGGTTGTACTTCTCCATGATGTTTTTCAACAAAATGACTACTTTTGATGAACGCAAGATTGTAAGTTAAGAATTAATGATTTTTGAATTTTTAATTTCATATTTGTAATTTTTCTATGCTACATAGTTAATATGGTTGATATTGTTTGAAATTTTAACAAACTGGAGTAAAATAAAATTTATTTGGATTTTTTTTATAATGAACATGATTAATCATGAATCAGGACAAACTAAGTATATATTTTAATGCTTAGCAGCCAGTTTTCATGATAACATGATCAATAATGTTAATCAAGTAAACCAATGAAACCTATAGGGAAAATTGTCAAAAGTGAAGTTGACGATTTATATGTACTGAAATATTTGAACAAAAAACTCTGCCTTTGCTGTGCTTATGTCCTATATTTTCATTGCCGGTCCCGACCCAGATAAAGGAGGGTTGCGTAGCCGACAGCCAAATAAAATACTGGAATGCAATAAAAGAGCATAAAAGGTCAACTTTCTAATTTTTTTATACAAACTAAACAGTGGAACTAATTGTAGAGACTTGCCATTTTGAGGCTAGTAAGTACATGTATTGTTGAAAAGCTATTTTCACAGAGTTAATGTCCTAAGAATGTCAATGTAAGAAATGTTACATATTATATGATGTTACATTTAGGCTTTGAAGTTCCTCCATTGATTAGGAATTAGTATAGTTAACACATTTGACAGAATTCTAAAAATCAAGACATTGTTTCATTGTAGGCAGAAATTGTGGTTTTCTACTTATAAGAATGAAGGCAAGGTACACGGCATAAAAACTAAGACACTTAACATCCATTTTAATATAGTGTAAGTTTACTCTAGGGACAGGTACCATGGAAGTTTATGCACTATGGTTATAAGTTGAAACATTTATAGAGAACAAAAGTGAGACTGTTTTGATCAATTTCTAAAAGCTCATAACAGTTTTCTAGAGGGATATTGTGGTAGAGTTTGATTAGATGTTGTTGGAATAACACAAATAATTACTACCCCTCAATGCTTACCATTTCGTAGTTCTAGACATTAGCATGCTATTAGAGTGATCAAGGTTCAAATCATGGTACTCCTTTTGAGCAGATAAAAATAATAATTTGATGAGCGAAATCCAGCCTTTACACATAAAAGGGTGAAGCCTGCGGGAATATCTGTTTGAATAATGTAAAACCTATTTTGCACAAGTACGGACATCGATACGGATACGGACACTACGTGTACGGGTATGGACATTTTAAAAAATGTACAGTATAATCACCTATGCTGCACAAATACGGACACATATACAGGAATGGACACAATACAGATACGGGCACCATTTTGTCGTGTCTGTGCTATATACTGTATAACTATATCCTTGAACCCTCTATGCTCTTCTGGAGAGTGGAAGGGACTTCAGGCTGTGTTTGGTTTGTGAGAAAATGGGAAAAGAAAGAAAAAGAAAATGAAAGAGAAGAAAGTAAACCATAAAAGAATTTTATATGCATGTTTGGTTGGTAAGAAAGTTTGAAAAAAAATGACGGTGAAAAGTAAGAGAGAAGCAATCGGGAGGGAGGGAGGGATAGGATGTGAGAGAAAATGGAATCCCACCATTTTAAGAGGGAAATGGGAAGAATTGTTTCTGTTATTTTTTCCTTGTCTCCTAATTAAATATTGGCAACCATATTTTCTCTTTCATTTTCTTTTCTTTTTCCTCACTTTCCCTCAAACCAAATAGAGCCTAAGGGATGCGCCTAACAGATACAAATGTTTTGTAGTTAAGTTTTCACCATCAAACTCAATGGGAATTTCCTGTTGCCTTCCTCTACAAACTAAAAATATGTCCTTTGGTATTTAGGTTTGTTCCTTTCATACGGCTGGTTGCTCCTCTATCCAGGATAGCAGCTGATCTCCAACAAAATCTGACATAATCAATCTCTGCAGTTGGACATTGGTATTTTCTTAGTGTGGCAGGGTGAACTTATTTTCTCTTTAGTGGTGGTTGGGGGGGTGGGTAGAAAAGTTGTTAGTGTCATAAAGACTTTTATATGGATATTAAGAGGCAAAAAACCAAGCTTTGCAGTATCGGTATCGGTATCAGACCATTCCTATGAGTATCGGTATCGACAATATCGGCAATTTCGGATCGGAGTATCGAAAATTTTCTATCGGAAATCAAATAATTAGTAAAATTTTTAATTTTTTTTATACATTTAGGCATAATTTAAGTATTTTCTGTGTTGCTTTTTAGTAGTTTTGAATTGAATGAAATACTAATCACCATTGTCGATTGGTTTTTTTTTACATTCTTTTACAACCTTACTATGCTTTACACCCTTGCTAATTGGTCTTTTTCGTTCAATTCTCTTTGCCGAATTGATTGGAAAAGAGATCCCCAATTTCGGTATCGGTTAAGTATCGATATCGGTCGGTATCGGATTGGAAAATGCCAAACTGTATCTGTATCGGCCGTATCGTATCGGTATTGGCCGTATCCTATCGGTATTGGCTGATACTGCAAACTATGCAAAAAAAAAAAACTAGGAAAGGGCTATTATCATGCAGATTAAAGCATGAGTGATGTAACCGTTTGTTATCTATCACCACTGCCTGTGGATCATGATTGTCTGTCTTTAGCGTGAACTTTCTTTTCAACTGGTCATACATTTGTCATAATTTTCTCTTGGAGTACATTGTTTTAATTCCTAATTGTCTCTTATTTACGTATTGTAGGAATATAGTCAGAATGGAATGTACAAGACAATTAGGAGTTCTCAAGAAGTATATATCCACCCATCATCTGTGCTCTTCAGGTTTGTAGCAAATCTCTCTCTCTTAAAAGTTACTTTGTATCTGTTCCAGGAACGTGGTAATGTGGCTTCCATCATCTTTTGCTTATGATGTTCCTCTCTTTTAGGTTTTAATGTATTCCCCCCCCTGAATTTTGAAAGAATGGGTTTCACCTGATTCATCTGGCTGATGTAGATGCATGTCTGGCACCTTATTTTTCGTACATTGTGATGGTAAAAGACAACTATAACAGATGGCTTGGAAATTTTAATATTAGCATATGGGTAAGTGTCTTAAGATGAGCACTATAACCCGCTGATCATTGAATCTAGGAAATTTATTGTTGTTAAAGGACTAGAAGTTTGTTTTCTTACCAAATTGTGCATAGTAGTTGATGTGTAATAGCACACACAGAAACAAGCTGTATAGGAAACACAAAAGCTTTCACAGCTCCGCCATGTGCTTATTGTTGTTGTTTCGGCCTTAGAAACGCATAGTCCCACATTGCCTAGGCCAAATGACTATATATATATATATATATATATATATATATATATATATTTTATATATATATATATATATATATATATATATATATATATAAATATATATATATGTTTGCTTGTGTTTAGAGATGCACATGTGGTGTGGAGTGGCACGTGGGTGCCATGTGGGAGTGTTTTTCTAATGGAAAGAAGGCTAACCCAACAAATGAAGCATTAATACTTTTTGTCATGCTCTTGGAATTTATGCCATTGGAGCTAAGTCCCGTAGGGGCTTAACGACTCGGACTCGGACTCGGGCTCATGAGGCGTAATGTGGCGTTTTGTTGGCTCACTTTGCACTTAGCACGTCAGCATCGTCGCTAGGCGCATAGTGCGCTTCTCGTTGCACGAGCCTCTGCACTGCCGATTGCGCAATCGTTCGTACGAACCGTTCGCGCGCCAGTTCGCGCGACCTTTTGTGTTGCCGTTCGCGCGCTAGTTGGCGCGATCAGTTGGCGAGCAGTACGTGCAGCACACACTGTGTGCGTTTGGCACGGCATGCGCATTTCGTACGTTTGGCGCGGTGTGCGCGTTTGGTTCAATTGGCACAGTTAGCGCAGATGGCGCGTGCTGTACGCCAATTTGCTCAGTCGTGTCTGTTCACGTTCTGAATAGTTACGAAACAGTTCCTTTTTTCACGGACATGTCCCTGAATGTTTCGTTAACTGGGCGGTTACTGAACTGACACTATATATATGTTACTCTCTTCACTTATTCCTAGAGCTGATAATTTCCTTACGAAAATTTCAAAGTTCAGAGCAGAGAAGAGAGAAACATAGAGTGAGTCTGCGCCATCCGAGGAGTCAGAAGAGCAGAGTGTTCCATAAGTTTTTTTCTGAACTTGCTGGTTCCTGAAAACTGTTCGTGTGGGGCGAATCAAGCTTTGAGCGTCGGTGATCATTCACCCCATCAGGTCGTTCTTCAGTTCATCTCTTCTTCACTTTTATCTCGTTATGAACGAGATCTTCTGTTCATCTCTTGTCCACAAAATCTTCTCTGATCTAATCAGAAACATTTTGTGGAATTTCATCGTTGCTGTTACGAAATTTACTTGTACCTTCTTCGAAGTGTTGCATTTGATTTTGTTTCTCTGAATCCTCTGAGATCTCAGTCGCGTACCTTCCTCGAAGTGTTGCCAAAATCAAATTTTCATCTTAAATTCATGCCCCGGGAATAACAATATGAAAGCTTGATTTCAACAAGATGGAAAACTCTCATGCTGCACTTATCGATCCTAACTTTAACAAGTTAGAAAAATTCGATGGAGAGCACTACCAAGTCTGGAAGAGGAAGGTTAGCCTCAATCTCCAACTCGTGAACGTCGATCACGTGTTAATTGAGGAAGAACCGAAGGTTCCAGAAACTGGGACTGCAGCCGCAGTTGCTGCTGCTAATGCTAAATTGACCAAATGGAAGAGGGAGAATAGCCTATGTAGGCTTCTGATTCTAAATGTTATGGAGGACTCCCTGGCAGAATCTTACATTAAGAAGACTATTGCCAGAGAAATATGAGAATCTTTAGAGAAACTTTATGAAGATGACAAAAACCGAAGCAAGATATTTATCGTAGAGAAATATTACAAATGGCTCTTTGAAGACGAGAAGACGATGCTGCCGCAGGTGAAGAAATTTCTGAAGCTGCGTCAGAAATTGGAAGATGAGGGGATGCCCCTCAACGACAAGTTCATTGTTGGAGGGATCGTCTCCAAGCTCCCTGCTGGTAGAGCAAATTCTATACAAATATGCATAGAAAGAAACTGAAGATCAGTCTGGAAGATCTGCTGCAAAAAGTCTATGTTGAGGACCAGATGATGGCTCAACTGAAGGTGGACGCTCTGTCCAAACAGATAGCTAATGCCAACTTGGTCCACACGAAGGAATTCAAGGAAAAATAGGCAGCTTCCCACAACAAGAAGAAGGACCTCACTAATCTGAAAGTGAAGGGAACTTCTTTCAAGCAACATAAGCCAAAGTCCCATGTGACTTGCTTCAAATGTGGCAAAAAGGGCCAATACAAGAGTGAATACAAATCGAAGCCCAAGTAACCAGAGCAAGGTGAGCCTAGTAAGGTTTTTATGGTTACTGACGTAATTGCTATGATTGCTCAGGTTACTGCGGTGGGGGCTGACTCTGACTGGTGGGTAGACACTGGTGCCACCTGCCATGTCTACTCAAGCAAGGAATGGTTCACCGCATACATACCAATTTCCGAAAGTGTTATGGTGGCGAACATGTCACGTCTCACATCTTGAATTTCAACGGTGACGTTATGAACACATCCCCAGGCTACGCGTCGTATTCGCGATTGTCGCCCGTAACATATCAGAATGGAAAATACAAGGAATTGTTAAATACATTTCATTTCTCTAATTATAAATACAACAGTTTTAAGAGTACAACTGTTGACCCAAATCACAGTCAACCAAATATTGACAAATTGACAATATGATACTTGTCATAATTCAATAAGACACATCAAGACGGAACTCAGTGCAAGACGGACGTCGGCTCTCTCCTGCAGCGTTCTCGATTTTAGAGTCTGTATTATTTACATTTATTGAGTCTAGCTAAATATAAACTGAGTAGCACTGGGTATTCTGGGCCTATACCTTATCCCCGAATCCAAAAGCTCCACCAAACTAAACTAGCCCACAAAAGCTCATTTGAACAATTCTGTCCTATGGAGACAGAGTTCGGGCCGAACTCTGCCTCCACACAGAGTTCGGGCCGAACTCTGTCCTCTAAATTACAGGACCCTAATTTTTAGGGTTTGCTGTATGCTAGTTGTCCAACGGCCAAAAATTTGAATTATTAACACAGAATTCTGGTCGAATTCTGCCTATCCCAACTAGTATAAATAGGCCTTGAATTCTCTCATTTTCAATCATCCAATATCTTCTCTTCTCTTCTCTATAAGCCTCATACAAGCCTTAACCTTCTCATCTACTAGCCACAAGCTTCCTAAGCCTCAAAGTGCTCAGTGCTATTCAGTTAGGAGTTTGTGCAAGAGTCAAGAAAGTCGCTTGGAAAATTCCAAGCATCGCCACAGCGATCTTTGTAAGAAGTTGACGTGCTCTTCTGAAGAAAAGGTACGGGGTGTAACTACTATTTCATAAATAGTGGATTTAATCCTGAGCTAGAGTTCTCAGGCCTGGACTAGTCCTCCACGAGGGAAACCAGGTTAAAAACGACTGTGTTTGCGTATGCTCTCTTGATCTTTCTATTTCCGCATTTACTACTATGATTATTTACTGTTGGTGAAAAGAGTTTAATTTTTATTTGGCTGTTATTGTTATAAACTCTATTCACCCCCCCTCTAGAGTTAACTACCTGTTCTTCAACAACTACATAAGTTATTACAATAAAATATTTATTTATAACATTGCGATAGCTACAAATGCTAATTGCCGTCTTGAAGCTTTCCTGATAGCTTACTCCCCTATCTCGTTCTCATGGTAAAGGGGCAACATTTCTGCTGGCCTTCGTCTTCCCTTAGTGAACAATACTAGGTCGTCAGAACGACAGCAAGTCCTTGGTCAAGGGCGATAAAGAAAATATGAAAATATGAATAGATTGCAAGATTATTAAAAAATTTAAGGATAAAAATGAAATCGACCTAGAATTCTATCTAAGTCCAAATATAGTGAGTACAATCTTAGGTGTCTAGAAACCTATTTCACTATCACAACCACAGGCATATGTCATATATGATGCAAATGCAATTCGTTTGGAGAACAACCTTTGAATATTCTCCTAACTAGTTTTCTGACAACAATCTCGTATACCAAGGATCAGGCTGTGACTTGGTGGCACGGTGCTTAGAATCCGGCCCTGCCTCTCTTGGGCTAAAATAGACTAAGTCTCTCTTGGACTTAGAAAATTCACCTATTCGATGTTGCTGTCGAAATAGGTGTAAAGATACGATGGCACGGGGTTTAATCCGGCCCTGTCTCTCTTGGGAAAATTAGTAATTTGAAACTTGGTGGCACGGTTATTAAAATCTGGCCCTGCCTCTCTTGGCTAAGTGAGCTAAGCCTCACATACTCAATTCATATGGCCCTATGAATGAGCTTACATACTGATCAGCTTAGGTTATAATTATGTTCTGGAACTATTTAAGTGATATTCGGGTTGTTCTTTCCCGCCCAAAGTTTTCTAGCTAACATTCACAATTAATGTATTCTATTATCTTATAATTTATTCTGCTCTGTTATACCATTATTTTATCAATAGGCAATTTATTTAGCTAAGATGCTAGGGCGCATCTTGTATATGTCAATTCGAACAGTTCTTAGAAATCAATTATTTCGAATTAATGTTTAGATACGGAACTACCAAATGAGATAATATACTCATAAATTTGCAGAGAAACAGGATCATAGAAATTTAAATGAAATTGCGCTTGCCTGACACGTGTCCGTGTCCTATGCATCCCTTTTTATGTTGCCTTCTAATTATTAATTAATTATGGGAGGAATTCCTAGAAAATTTCTAGGTTTATGAGATTAACCCAATTTCTCTAAAAGTCAAGAATTTGGCTATCTCTTGGAATTTCCGAAAATTTCGTCAGAGTTTCCTTTGTATTTGTTGACTCCGAAAAATTCACAAGAGATATAATATGTAATAATAACAACCCGGCTCGCCGACCCCTTCGGTGGAGCAAATCTCAAACACCGGAACCATGCATTCATTTTATAATCAATTTAATAAAACTTTCTTACCTTGGCAAGCAAGCATTTATTTTTCTTTACCGCATTTTGCTTTAATAAAAGGCTATTCAAGTTCAAGAAACTCAATTGTTAGCAAAATATTAATACCCAAAAATCTAACTTCCAATGTTACTTGCATATTGAATGATTTTAGATGCTTTACAATATAGACTTGATACTAATTATATACAAAACTAAATCTAAGCATTCAATTTAACTCGTATTTGCAATATATATGCCACAATTATCTTCATAAAGGTACGAAGTAGCAATTTTACTTGAAAAGTTTAACAAGTATGCTATCCTATCATTTTGGTGTTCAAATATTTATTCTAACTTTGTGTTCATGACAAAATGGTTCTTTTATGCTTACTTTTAATTCCGGACAGAATTATAATTTCATTTAAACTTGATAATTAGACAAGTTTACTTATTCCAAAATTAATTAAAAAAAGCCCTAAATTATATGTATTCATACTAAAAAAATCAAATAGACTCTAATGCATAGAATTTGAATTTTGACATATAAATTTGATATTATAGATATATATTATATATATATATATA
>JANAVB010034420.1:14994452-15016952 GCA_029216955.1 Iris pallida
TATATAAAATTCCCAAAAATTCTAAAAAATCTAGAAAATTTCTAAAATATTTAAAAAATATTTTTAGTCATTTAGAGCCTAAATAAAATATTTGGTCCCGAAATACCCCCGTAAGACCTTACAGTAAATCCTTAAAGTCCTTAAAAATAATAAAACCTCAAATATTAAATACTTAAAAATATCCAAAAATTGTAGAAAAAATATAAAATAGCTAAATAATACATAATATAAGCTATCTAGGGGTCATATGACCTAAATATTGTCATATCCCACCTACAAGCTTTGGCATGACTCACAATGACCATAAAATTAATCATAAACAAATAAAATCAAAAAAATCAAAACTTTGGGAAGTGGGCTTACAGGTTTTCGTCAAATCATGTATCAGAAAGTTAGTAATACATCATCTTACCGACAGGGTCAATCCGTCGGCAACTTGTCGGTGAACGCGTATCAGAGAGTTTCTGATACGCAACCTCCGTCGCTGTTCCGTCACGCGTAGTCGCAAACCAGCGATAGATTGGCGACGACTTATCCGTCGCTAAGGCTCTGAAAATCTTTCATATTTCCAGAACCTAATCGACGGATTATCCGTCGCTTGGTTGTCGCTGTCCGTCGCTAAATTGAATTTCTCCAGGTTAGCAATGGATAATCCGTCGCTTGGTTGTCGCTAGCCATCGCTAATCCGTCGCTAACTATAATTTTTTTGAAAAAATACATAAAACACAGCATTCCCTATTCGTACAACATCTGAAACATCGAAACATCACAATATGTATCACACCTCACACAAACTAATAAACCAATATACATCATACACCAATATACAAATATCTATCACAAATACATCACACAAACCAACATACATCAATGAGACCCGGAGCAACCCTCCGTTGAATTTTTATATAATAAAAGTCTAGGTAATAGCATCCAAAAACATCCAATTCTATCAAATAACCATGTCTAGAAAATTAAAAACATCAAGAATGTAAAACCATCCAAGTAAAACCAAGAAATAAGTCTACCGAAAACAAATCTGGTCAAAAATCATATCATATATATATCTATTGTCCTCTACGTACGCACAGAGAGATCTCCCTCCTCAGCCACTGCACATAAGTAAGATCCACGCCAGCAACATCAATATCCAGAGGAGATGGATGACTGGAACTCCTGGTGCAACTGCCCTCTGGTGCCACCTCCTCCTTCACAGCTATCTCGGCTTTAGGTATCACTTCCTCCTTAATAGTAGGAGGAAGCTCTTCCTTGATCTCCTCAGCAGCAAGAGGTCCCACTATCTCCTCAGCAGCAGGAGGTACCATTACCTCCTCAGTAGCCATCTGTGCCTCTCTCAAGCGAGATCCTCGGGTCTTGGGTGCCATCTGGTAAGGCCATTAAATATCAATGAGAGCACGTATATACAAAATTCAACTCAGCATCGTTTGACGATTTAATTTTACATAGTCTCGAGTATTGAATTATCCATAATAATAAACTTTAGAAACAGTTCATAATTCAGGAACACAAGAAGAATCTTAATCCAGACCATAAACACAAAATTTGTACCTATCACGTACAAACCAACTTCCAATCACTCTCGTAACTGGCCAATCACTCTCGTAAACGTAGAATACCATTGCAAGAGAGTCACGAGAGAGTAAACAATCTCCTAAATATTGATGTTTATGAGAGTGATTGGCCAGTTAAATCTCCTGTAACTGGCCAATCACTCTCGTAAACATCAATAATATTTTTTGGACCCATCTGTTCCTCCCTACTTCCCTTCTTCTCGCTCCTCACTCTCAGCCAACCAAAGCCTAGCCCAGACCAACATATACTATGCATGCGCTCCAGTCCTTCCTCAGCCTCAGCTTGAGTTCTGGTACTACGTCTCTCCTAACTATGCTACTTACCAGCACCACCACTCGTTCCCACCCAAGCAGCTCTCTATGGACAATCGAAACTTATTCTCCAAGCACTTTTTCTCATTTAATTTTTTCTTACTTAACTTTGTTAGCCCTCAATTCAAGTAGACTGTTAGTGAATGTTTAGTTCTCCTTACGTCTAGTTTGGACGAATATAAACGTTCATACTATTTTGAACGTATCATCCAATCAATCCATCGAGTTTGAAAATTGGAACTCCATTTTCATGTTTAGGACTCATCTCTAGTGAACTCTGTACAGGCGAAAAAGCTAATTATCAATTAAAAGTTAGCGACGGCTTGATGGTGTGGGGTGGAGTGGAGTGGGGGTGTTCGTGGGCTAGAAACTTAGGAGAATAAAAATAGGCCTTCTTGTTTTGAAAACATATTTTATTTTGAATTAAATTTGTTGTTGGGAGTTCTTGTCAATTCAATACGCTTCATACATACTCACCTCCATATACAAACACTAGTAGATGCACGTGCTTTGCAGAAAAATAAACTCTTCTTTCTAATATTATCAATTTGTGTATGTGTGTGCGTGTTACTGTTTTGCAGTTAAATTTGTTTTTGAGAGTTCTTATCAATTCAATACGGTTCGGTTTTTAAAAAATTCCGTTACGGTGTGTGTATGTGTGCGTGTGTGTGTGTGTGTGTGTGTGTGTGTATGTGTGTGTGTGTGTGTGTGTGTGTGTGTGCGCGCGCGCGTGTGTGTGTTACTACCGCCGAACTCCAACTCCCTACTCCCACCACCGCCGATCCCCACACCCACCACCGCCGGCCCCAACTCCCACCCCCGGCCCCCAACCCGTACCACCGCCGAACTCCACCTCCCTACTCCCACCACCGTCGATCCCCACACCCACCACCACCGGCCCCAACTCCCACCCCCGGCCCCCAACCCGTACCACCGCCGACCGCCATCCCCCCCACCACCGGCCCCCCACCCCCGGCCCCCCTCAGCCCCCCTCCGCTGCCCTATATCCTCCCCCGACCCCACTCCCACCACCACCGACCACCACCCCCACCCCCACCCCCAGCCCCCCTTTGATGCCCTACCCCCCCCCACCGTCGACCCCCAACACCCCCACCCCAAACCCTACCTCCGCTGCCCAACCCCCCGCTGCCCTACCCTCCCCCTCGCGACCCCCACCCCCACCACCGTCGACCTCCACCACCCCCACCCCGAAACCCCCCCTCCGTTTCCCTACCCCCTAGCGACGCCCACCCCCACCACCGAGACCCCCACCCCTACCACCGCCGACTCCCACCCCCACCACCATATGCCCCCGCCGCCTCGACCACCGAGAGAGAGAGAGAGGGGATTACCTGGAGAGAGATAGAGAAAGAGAGCCCTGCGCGCGCCGGAGAGAGAGAGAGAAAGAGATAGACGTGAGAAAATTTGGGGGGGGGAATGAAAACTTCCCTCCCCCCTCCGTCGGTTAAATATAAGTTAGGGTTGGACATATAGCAACGAACTAGCGACGGATAGCTGGCCGACGCTAGTCCGTCGCTATATCCCCGTAGATGGCCGACGAAATATCCGTCGCTACGTGGTCGATAAATTTTGTGCCAATTTTTTTCAACATTTCCCTCCAACTTTTGACAACTAAGTGATGGCATAGCGACGACATCATGATCCGTCGCTATATCTCCGACGACTTAACGATGGACTAGCGACCTTTGCACGCCCTTAAAATAAATAAAAAAAATTGTCAACTTTTCGACAGCAATCAGTCTGTACATAGTCGGTAGTCCGTCGCTATTAGCGACGGACGTTATCCATCGCTAATGGTCCATCGCCAAATGGTTGTATTTTGGTAGTGTACTTTCCTTCCTTCCGCGAGCAGGGACTCTCAATGAGAGGTAGATACGATTCAAATCTCAACGAAACCACATCAAATCTTCGCAGGATCCTTGCAGATCCTAATCCTCTACTAGTTTGACCTAATTACGATTTAAATCTAGTTAACAATCGATTCAAAAACCGATTCCAATTAGGATTTAAAACCTTCTATATAAACGAACGATCGGAAGGGGGTTTCATAAAAATCCTCTTTCAATACCACACCCCAACCCAAACCATCGACCTCCCAAGCTCCCTGGCATCCCCGTACGCGGCCATTGCCGCCTGCAGCCGCCCTGCATTGTCGGAGAGCCGCCAGCGCCGCCCCAAGGCCGACAGTAAATAGGGGGTCCTCTGTTTTTGGCAACTCCAGGTACCACTACTCTCCGCCGAATTTCTTCCAGCCTTCTCAATCCTTTTCAAATTTTTAAAACCCTATGGAAACCCTACATGACCCTCTAAATGCCCCCTCAAATGTATTACAATGTCGATGAGACATCACACCAGAAACTAGTTCCAAACATCCCAAAAAACATTATGTTGAAAACAGTTTTTACAGATTCATGATCCCCTATTTTTGATCAGTTTCCATGAATCCAATAGATTTTATCCAAAACTAATTGAACAGTAAATTAGACCACTTCAAGTCCTTTCTTTTAGTTTAATTTTTCATTCATTTTATGCAAAGATTTTTGAAACCAAAGTTTGAGAAAAATAATTTTGAAAACAAAAATTTCTAGGAAAATTTTTCCGATACGGCGTGCGCCCCAATAAACCGGGCGACATGGTCACAACCCATGAGCATTGAAAGACGCATATGGATGTTTTCGACGTATGGGAATTGACGAAACTCGATTTTGCTGTGTGTGCGCGACGAAATCGAGGCATATCGATCAAGATACCCCGTATCGGCCCCTTTGCAAAGTAGCCCATAACTTCGTGCATGGTCATCATCTCTAGACAAAACTTGTGGCATCAGGACCGTGTCATCTTTTTGGTCTTGTGTGCCAAGTTGGTCCGATTCTGAGAAGGTCGACCGAAACGCTATTTTGGCGAGCCCGCGACCCGATCCAACGGGCGAATTTGTGCATGGCCCAACGAAATCCAACTTTAGACATACGGTTGGGTTCATCTCGTCAAACCGAACCTGTAGACATGTAGTTTGATGACTTTAGAGACCGTAGGTACTAGCACATTTTTTGGTGCAAAACGGGTCCAACAGTGGATATTATTTTGATCCAAAATTATGATTTTGCCCATGTGTCCAGAATTAGACTTTTGGGCAGGCGTTTTATGACATATATTTTACACCAAGAACGTTCTTGATGTTTGTTTCAGCATTCGGAGCCTTTTGCGGATTTTGACTTTCATTTGCTGACGATTGTGACTGTTGGACTTGCCATTCTCGCACCACCAGGCAAGATACCTTGCCACCATACTCTGCAATTTATTTATATTTATTTCTGTTATTTATATTCAGTTTATATTTTTATTGCCAGTATTGTATCACTGTGCGTCCAAGTCACACTTTGGTGCAAGCGACTATAATAGTTGTTTTTATTTGTTTTTATTTGTTTTTATTCTATTCTTGCATTGGCTTAGTCCTAGTGACCACCCATCGATGTTGAGGTATTGGTATATCTCATATGGCCTTGACACATGATTACCATATATTGTGAGTGACATGTAGGACACGGTACTCACGTAGTTGGCTGACCATCGATACGTATGAGACGTGCAACGGTTAGGAGTAACTGCCAATAGAAATGCATGTTAGTAGACTTGGCAGTTACTAGAGGTTCATATGATTCATGTAGATGACGATACTAGGCATTTGGTGAGGAGAACAATACCTAATGTATGGGCTACTATTACACTTTCCCTTGTAACCTAGAAGCTCCGCTGGAGATACGGGTATGATTATCCCCTTAGGTTGGCCACTGACGTTCTTGAACGTTATGTGCTTGGTTACTGGTGCCCAAAAGGGGGCTGTACCGGATCCTATTATCAGCTAGGGCCTATGCGTCGAAGGATTATTTCTCAGCTGCATGTTTTATAGTAGAACGATAAGGCACCTGATTTTATGTATCACTCATTTTACATATTATATATCACAGATTATATGGCATGTTCTTTACGTATCTTGTTACGTCCCTCTAAGGACCTAGTGATTTCTCCAGGTGTGTGCTTTTATGAATTTTTACAGGTGCTCTAGCCAAGATCGTGGTCTTCCCTTTTATATCAAGAAGGATTGCACTTGGATCATCATTTGCTACTTTTCTTTGCTACTCTTGCCAAATTATTTCTTTGTTTATGTATTACTTTTCCTTTAAATTAGTTGGTAGCAGATTTGTCCCCGCCCAACGAACTTATAAAAGATAATTCATAGTTAATTTATGAGATTATTATTCTTTATTTTGTGGATGAGATTAGCGTGCCATGGTTATACTACATTTAACAACTTACGTATATTTATTATACGGCTGACATGCTATGTTCTTAGTCCTACATATTTTAGGACTGGGACGTTACGTATGCAAATATTTATACTTCGGCCAATACCTTCTTTGAATGCTTCAATTTGTTTGATAGTTTTGTTAGAGTCAGACGGTTGACAACAGGGGCCAAGACCACCCTGGAGTTCAGATAGGCTGAGGAAATTGCTCCTGCTGATGAACCTCTTGAAGCTACACTTGTTGGCCTCCCTGATGAAGTGAATGATCCGCTAGAAATCTCTCTCAAGAAGCGGAATAAGAAATCTTCTACAAAAGGGGCTTATAAAAGACAAGAAGTTGGGGAATCAACTACCCAATATGCCCCAACTAAACCTCCTTCAGCCCTTAAGGCTCGAGGGAAGAATGTTACACTCACTTTTCAATTTTAAGGGTATTTTAATCATTATGTTTTATTTCAAATTTTATTAATTTATTAATAAGAGTGATTGCTTTTGTAGCTCTGATTGGTGTTTTGAGTTATAGAAAGTGGTCAAACCTTAGTCAATCATGAGTAGAAGACTAACCATGCATTTAGAATTATCCTTGGCCTTTTAGATTTTATTTTAGGGCCAATGTCCAAATTAGGAAGCTACTAAATCATTTTAAAGCTATTTTCTATAAAGCCTTTTTAGCCTTTTTGACATGGGCCTGCAACTTGAGGAGTGCAATTGGCCAATGGGCAGACCTTAACCCTAATCAAGCCCCCTTGGCCAGCCACAGCACCCCCCCTCATATCATTGTGCTTTGGTTTGTAGCCGTCACAAGTGCAAACCCTAGTTTCTCTCTTCTCCAAAAACCCTAACTTTCTCATCCGGCATCCGATTCACCTCAAACGAATTTTGTTGCAACCGTGGGGAGGAGGAGAACTTGTTGGAGCATTACTATCAAGGATTTGGAGACGTTTGCTCGGGAGAAACTGGTCGTCAAAGTGCTCGAGGATTCCCTTTTATTGAGATTCCAACTCTCAATAGGTAAATCTCGTTCTATTATTATTTATTCTGATTTTCTTCATTATAGTATGCATCTAGATACCCTCGACCTATAGGATTAGTTTTGTTCGATTTCGTGTCCGTTCGATGTACGTATCGGACACGTATCGGAGCTACAATGTAGGTATTCGATGAAATTACTCAATGGATTGAAACTTAGTAATTTGTGAAACTATTTATATATTTGGATAGCCCTAGATATAGGGATCACGACACCGTAGTTTACACTTCGAATCGGGCTCGTGTCCGTATCCAAACAGGACACGAACACGCTGCACGCGCAGGCCGCGCGCGTGCCCTGCTGCAGTTATTGTTTGCACGATGCACAGGCCACGTGGCCGCATGCCACTTGGCGTGTAGGTGGGCGGAACGTCTGTGGATACGTCCCCCAAGTTTTGTGTCGCCTCGATTCGAATCGAGTGAGAGATCGCGACCGCACGGGTCAACACACGCACGCGCGCGCGCATAGCCGCCGCTGACACGGCCCTCGTGCCGACACGTATGGACACGAGGACTCGATTCGATATGTCCTGCATGTAGCCCTATACCTAGCCTATCCTAGGATACGACCATGACACGTGTGGTAGGATACACGAGTCCCTAGACTCGTCGTCCCGCGTGCACGACGATGTGCACTGTTCTGTGCACACGCGCACAGGCCGCACGTGGACACGGGTTTCGTGCACGTCGTATACGACACTTGGCCACATGCTAACTTGGCCAGTAGGTCAGGGACGTGTTAGCCTAGGTGTACGCGAAGCTTCACGAGAAACGGTTCGGAATCGAGCGAGAAATCAAACTTGCACCGATTCATTTGACACGCGTATCGGGTTTTCCGATTCTCAATCTGTGGACACAATACGGATACGGTTTCGACTCTGTGAGTACCCGAGCACATCCCACATACCGACATCATCGTATTTGCCAAGTTTTGTGGGTAATAGTGGTGTATTGTGCATTTTGGATCGTTATGTGGATTTTGGGTTTTTTCGACATTCGAAATTGAATCGAATGTATGAATATTCGATTTCTTGACTTTTAACCAACGATTTCTGGGTTTATGACTCGTATATGATATTCTGGACTTGTGGGAAGCGATCATTGGATTTAGGTCCTATTTATATTCTATTTATGTATATATATTGAGTTTTTCCCTTTATGTATATATATATATATATATATATATATATATATATATATATATATATATCCGTAACCTCAGTTTCGAGTTTCATTTCCTTTCAAGTAACCAATTTCCTTTATGTATATATATGTATATGTGTGTGTATACCATGTATATATATATGTTATTTTAAAATAGATATATGTATAAATGTATATAAATATGATATAGTCTCATAGTTAAGTACTTAGCTATTATTCTCAGTTTTGAACCCTCACAACAGTCCCTTGTCGACACAAACCTCTTTTCACAAGTTAGATATATATATGTGTTTGTGTGTATATATATATATATGTGTGTGTGTGTGTAAAATATATATGTGTGTGTGTGTGTGTGTGCGTGTGTGTGTGTGTATGTGTATATATATACATATATATATTACCTTGAATGAATGAAATATATCTATATGTAAGTATTTGCATGTGGATGTAACCTAGGGAGTATTGGGACAGATTAGGATTGGCCCAATGAGCCTAGATTAGTCGAGTTGACTGGCAAGTTGACCAAGGACAAAAGTCAACTTTGGGTCAAACTTGATCCAAATCAACTCAAACGAACTTAGAATGACTTGGAAACTTGTGCTTGACCTAAAAATTAGTAAACGGACTAGTTGACTTATAGTTGACCAAGTTTGACCATAGTTGACCAGATTTGACTAGAGTTGACCAAGGTTGACTTTGACCTAGAAGGACCTAGAATCATGTAGAATTGCATTGTAGACCTTTCTTATGATATTTTAGACCTGGTTGTGACTTACGGTTATTTTAAATAGGATTACATCACTCTAGTTCAGTTACACTTCCTCATCAGCAGCTTGGATTGCTAGGCGAGTACATTCTCTGACCGTTTCATTCTTGTTTGGACATATTTACTTGTTATAGACTAGTTTACTTGTTGCTGTCACAATGTTATCACGGATTAGTACTATATGGATCTCTTTATGCAATGTTATCCCCTCGGATACATCGAGTATAGTGTGCTCATGTACTTTATCATGTGTATCGTCTACTCTTTGTATTCGTATTTATTCATGTATACTCATGTGACATTCACGTACACTCATGATCATGTGAGCCTTCATGTATAATCCAGTGTTCATGTGGACTAGCTATCCATGTGACACACTACTTTCTTGTGCAATAACATAACATGGACAGATCCTTTTATACTGATTGAGGCAGGGGGAGTATTTATTTGGTTATGTGATCTACACCCTTATCATGTGCAACTCCAAACTAGATTTAAGTCATGTACAACCTAAGCCAGTTTACATAACTAGATTGTGCTCTACATCACGTAGTTAGTTCAGTTCTCTTATTATATCATGTACATCTATTTCCATATATCATGTTCTTTTTACAGTCTTATTTCTTTACAGTAGTTTATGTATATTATTCTATAGCTTGTTTCATATTTCCTTTCATGTTATGATCTTTGTGAGAGATATGTATTCGTTTCTGTCCTGACTGGACCGTTGAAAATATTATAGATGATGAGGATTGCTGCGAAACTTACTATGGAGCAGGCCTAGTTTACACATGTGACCTGGACCCTCAGCAGGATCCAGTAGTCGCTGAGGACTTGTCATTAGCTTAGTCTAGACTTTTTTATTATCTAGCTTTATAGGACATTTTTGATTGTATTGAGATATTATTTCTGGAGTTTTGTACCGAGACTTATTATTTATATTTGTGACTCTCTCTCTCTCTTTGTTGAGATTATCTTATCATCTTTTCCAGCTTAGTTTGTGATTGAGATTACTTATTATGTTGTTCTCCATTCGGAGCATATTCTAGATTGTGTTAGATGTTGGACCTAGGACAGCATTTTACCGCTAATACTGTGGCGTAGGCTGGACGTACCCACTTCTTGTGCCCTTACACTGGGTGCGGGTCGTGACATGTTTTTAGTGGTGGCTTATACAGGTCCTCCAATCGCAACTAGTATGATTTTGTAGTGGTACTCGAACTAGAGTATCACTACAGCCTGTAGTAGGATATAGGATATAAGTTAAGGTACTCAATCATATTAGAAAAACTCTTATCTAATTCTAGCTGCTAATTGTCTTCTTTTGAAAACAAACTGTCCTCCTTTGATTTTATCGCTTCTTTCTTAGTAATTGATTCTTTGTTTGATCTGTCTTCTTGATGGTGGAGACACGATCGCAATACTCTGGCCTAAGGGATACCGCTGAGAGGTTTGCCACTTCTCGCCCGACTCAGCAGGACCATGGGACCACAGTACCTCTTGTTCTAGCTCAGGTGGGACCGTCTGCAGCTTTTGTGGGTGCTCCTCTACCGGTTTCGAGGACTACCCTCGGAGTTCAGGGGATTCTACCACCACCGCCTCAGGGGACATATGATATGGCGCAGTTCTTTGACTTAATGTAACAGATGATGGAGACTCAGCGACACCAGGCGGAAGATATGAGGCAGGGCATTGACAATGCCCATCAGCTAGCCATGGTTGCAGTAGAGAAGGTGGCTTCCCAACCACAGGAAGGGCAGATACAGCCGTACCAGCTGAGGACTCCGGGCATTCAGGACTTCCAGAAGATGCGACCGCGAGACTTCAAGGGTACCGAGGGTATCCTATATGCCGACGACTGGATCGAGCATATAGAGGAGATCTTTCGTCTCGCGAAGATACTAGCTAGGCTTCAGATAGAAGCAGCGGACAGCCAGATGCAGGACCTTGCCTGCACTTGGTACCAGACCGACCTAGGGTTGGTACAGAGAGGCAGACTTGGTAGGCTTTCAAGAAGGTTTTCAAAGAGAAGTTCTTCTCCGACACAGCACTTGGCGCTTTGGAGACGCAGTTCGAGAACCTGGTTCAGGGGAACCAGACAGTAGAGGAGTACGTCGGAGAGTTCTGCCGCCTGGACAGATTTGTGGAGGACCTTAGCGAGACAGCGAAGGCTAGGAGGTTCAGGAAGGGCTTGGTTAAGGAAGTCAAGTCCTTGACCAAAAGCAATAGAAATGCTACTTTTGAGGAGATTTTGTTAGGAGCTATTGCAGCAGAGGACGACCTTGAACTGAAGTCGAAGAGAGGTCATGATTCACATGGAGCCATCGACAGTGGGGGCCCGGCCAAGAGGCCCCATTATCCGCATCAGCAGCATCAGCAGTAGCCTTTTCAACAGAAGCAGTTTCAGCAGGCACCTAGACAGCAGCAGGCCATCAGTTGCACTTTCTGCAAGAAGCCAGGACATAAGTAGAATGAGTATAAGAAGAGGCTAGGCAAGTACCTACTCTGTGGTGCAGTAGAGCATCAGTTGAGGGATTGTCCTATGGCTGCGGGACGTACAGCTCAGGAAGTAGGAGCCAAGGCTCCGGCAAGACAGCAGAAGGGACCATTGCCGACCCAGCAGCAAAAGTTTATCCAGCACCAACAGCAGACTAGAGGAGGTCAGCAGGAGCGAGCCTTCGCCATTTTAGCCAAAGATGCAGAGGCAGTCGGTTATCTTATAGTAGGTTCTGTTCTTATCGACTCTTTTCCCGCATTCGTATTATTTGATTCGGGTGCTTCCCATAGCTTTGTGTCTGCATTATTTGCTATTAGACAGCAGCTTTCTTCTGAACCATTGCCTAGGACTTGCAAGATCACGACTGGGGGTGGTATTATCCTCGTCCGTGATATTTGTAAGGATCGGAGAGTAGTTTTGGGAGGCTGAGAACTGGATGTGAGTCTTCTCATAATGCCATTACCGAACTACGACATTATACTCGGTATGGATTAGTTGACAAGGCACCATGCCAGTATAGATTGTCGCAGTGGTAGAGTTCTTTTCAGAGTGCTAAGAGAGCCAGAGTTCGAGTTTACCAGTCGGGAGGCGGTGCAGAGCAGCGGAGTTTTCTGTGAAGTTTCAGTAGAGGAGCAGAGCGTGCCACATCCATTGATAGCTGAGTTTATGGAAGTATTTTCGGAGGACTTGCCAGGGTTACCTTCGGACAGAGATGTGGAGTTCTCTATAGATTTGGTGCCCGACGCAGAGCCGATATCTCAGCACGTCTATAGAGTGAACAACAACGAGCTTGTGGAGTTGAAGAAGCAAGTGGATGAGTTGCAGGACAAAGGCTTCATTCGATCGAGTTCTTCACCGTAGGGTGCACGAGTACTCTTTGTACTGAAGAAGGATGGGTCGGTACGGATGTGTATCGACTACAGGGCACTCAACAACCTCATGATCAAGAACAAGTACCCGCTGCCGAGGATCGATGAACTGTTCGATCAGTTGAGCGAAGCGAAGGTATTCTCCAAAATTGATTCGAGGTCAGGTTACCATCAAGTGAAGTTGAAGAAGGAGGACATTCCGAAGACAACATTCAGGACACGGTATGGCCAGTTTGAGTTCATGGTGATGCCGTTTGGGTTAACTAACGCCCCGGCGGTGTTCATGAACTTGATAAACAAGGTGTTCCACCAGTACTTGGACAAGTTCATGGTGGTGTTCATCAACGATATCTTGGTGTATTCGAAGACCCCAGAGGAGCATGAGGAGCATTTGAGAGTGGTTCTAGAGACTCTCAGGAAGGAGCAGCTTTACGGCAAGCTCTCGAAGTGTGGGTTCTTCTTAGATCGAATTGATTTTCTAGGTCATGTTATGACCGGGGATGGGATCTCAGTCGACCCAAAGAAGATCAGAGCAGTTGAGGCATGGACAACACCGAGTTCAGTTGCGGAGATCAGAAGCTTTCTAGGATTGGCAGGCTACTACAGGAGCTTCGTTCAGGATTTCTCCCAGATTGTGGAGCCATTGACTAGGCTGACTCAGAAGGACGCAGAGTTTATTTGGTCAGAGGAATGTCAGGTTGCTTTTGATGAGTTGAAGAAGCAACTGACGACAGCCCTGATTTTGGCATCGCCATAAGGATCAGGCGGGTTCACTATCTACAGTGATGCCTCAGGGAAGGGTCTGGATTGTGTCTTGCAGCAGCATGGAAAGATGATTGCCTATGCATCCAAGTAATTACGTTCGCATGAGAAGAACTACCCTACCCATGATTAGGAGTTGGCGGCAATTATCTTTGCTCTAAAGTTGTGGAAGCACTATCTAAACGGAGAGCGTGTGGAGATCTTCACAGACCATAAAAGCTTGAAGTATGCATTTATACAGAAGGAGCTCAATATGAGGCAGCGCAGATGGTTGGAGTTGACGAAGGACTTCGACATTTCATTGCAGTATCATCCAGGGAAGGCCAACATGGTTGTCGATGCCTTGAGTAGGTATCTGGTATATATGTGTTTGACGATGGATCGTCACTTGTTAGCAGATTTGGAGAGCCTGGGTATCGAGGTGATTGTGTCAAGAGTTTAGAAGCAGATGTGGGGCCTTCAGATTCAGTCGGACTTGATAGAGAGGATCAAGTCGGCTCAGTTCGACGATGTTACTCTGTAGTGTATTCGAGAGTAGGTTCGAGCAGGATTGGTAGATGATGAGTTTATTCTTAACAAGGATGGCACATTGAGGTACGGTTCCAGACTGTGTGTGCCTAGTGGCGACCTTCGAGAGCAGGTTATGCAGGAGGCCCATCGTTCTCAGTACTCTATGCATCCAGGTGCCAACAAGATGTATAGGGATTTGAAGGATCATGTATGGTGGTATGGGATGAAGCGGGAGGTAGCACGCTTCGTAGCCCAATGTTTAGTCTGTCAGCAGGTTAAGGCAGAGAGACAGAGACCAGGAGGACTGTTACAGCCATTGCCCATTCCGAGTGGAAGTGGAAGCACATCATGATGGACTTTGTTTCTGGATTGTCGCATACACAAGGAGGGAAAGACGCGATTTGGGTCATCGTAGACAGGTTGACCAAATCAGCCTACTTTTTGCCATTTAAAGTGGGTATGTCTACGGAGAAGCTAGCAGAGATGTATACGCGGCAGATTGTCAGGATACACGGAGTTCCGGTGAGCATTGTCTCGGATCGGGATAGTCGCTTTACTTCCTATTTCTGGCGGAGTCTGCAGACTAGTTTGGGCACTCAGCTCAAGTTCAGTACTGCATACCACCCTCAGACGGACGGACAGTCAGAGAGGACTATTTAGACACTAGAGGACATGCTACAGACTTGTGTCTGGATTTTGGAGGATCTTGGGAGGATCACCTGCACTTAGTGGAGTCTGTATACAACAACAGTTTCCAGGCCAACATTTGGATGTCAACATTCGAGGCACTGTACGGGTGTAGATATCGTACACCCTTGTCTTGGGATGACGTTAGGGAGCGAGCTTTATTGGGACCTGAGATGGTTGTTGACACAGCCGAGAAGGTGAAGTTCATCAGAGATCGACTTCGCGTGGCGCAGGACAGACAGCGGCATTGGGCCGATAGCCACCGAAGACCTTTGCAGTTTGAGATACAGCTTAGACTTAGGATTACAATTTTGTTTGTTTTATGATTTTTGTTTAATCATGTGATTGTTATAGTTAAGTTGAGACCATGTTTGTGCTAGGTTGGAGATCTGGTGTTCTTGAGGATATCTCCGACGCGTGGTACTATCCGCTTTGGTGGCGGTGGAAAGCTTAGTCCGCGTTTCATCGGAGCTTTCGTTATCAGCGAAAGAGTCGGTGATGTATCATTCAGACTGGAATTGCCCCTGCATTAGAGGGAGTCTACAACGTATTTCACGTGTCATAGTTGAGACGGTATGTGGTGGATCCCAGCTATGTACTGGATCATTCCGAGATCGAGGTGGACCCTACTCTTAGTTATCCAGAACAGCCAGTGGAGATTCTGGATCGACGGGAGAAGGTGCTGAGGAACCTGACGATACCCTTGGTTCGCGTAGCATAGAGACATCACTCCCCAGGTGACTCTACCTGAGAGAGGGAGGATGAGATGAGCGAGCAATACCCTTATCTTTTTCAGTCTTGAGGTATGATTTTTCTATCCTTCTCATCTATTCAGTTGTCTTTAATTTTGAGGACGAAATAATTTTAAGGAGGATAAATTTGTCACACTCACTTTCCAATTTTAAGGGTATTTTAGTCATTATGTTTTATTTGAAATTTTTATTAATTTATTAATTAGAGTGATTGCTTTTGTAGTTGTGATTGGTGTTTTGAGTTGTAGAAAGTGGTCTAACCTTAGTTAATCATGAGTAGAAGACTAACCATGCATTTAGAATTATCCTTGGCCTTTTAGATTTTATTTTAGGGCCAATGTCCAAATTATGAAGCTATTAAATCATTTTTAAGCTATTTTCCATAAAGCCTTTTCAGCCTTTTTGACATGGGCCTTTTAGCAACTTGAGGAGTGCAATTGGCCAATGAGCAAACCCTAACCCTAATCAAGCCCCCTTGGCCGGCCACAGCAGCCCCCTTCATATTATTGTGCTTTGGTTTGTAGCCATCACAAGTGCAAACCCTAGTTCCTCTCTTCTCCAAAACCCCTAACTTTCTCATCCGGCATCCGATTCACCTCAAACAAATTGTGTTGCAACCGTAGGGAGGAGGAGAACTTGCTGGAGCATTGCTAGCAAGGATATGGTTGCTTGGGAGAAACTGGTCGTCAAAGCGCTCGAGGATTCCCTTTTATTGAGATTCCAACTCTTAATAGGTAAATCTCGTTCTACTATTGTTTGTTCTAATTTTTCTTCATTAGAGCTTGCATCTAGGTACCCTCAACCTGTAGGATTAGTTTCGTTCGATTTTGTGTCCGTTCGATGTGCGTATCAGACACGTATCGGAGCTACAACGTAGGTGTTCGATAAAATTACTCAATGGATTGAAACTTGATAATTTGCGAAACTATTTATATAATTGGATAGCCCTAGTGTAGGGATTATGACACCATAGTTTGTGCTTCAAATTCGGCTCATGTCCGTGTCCAAATCGGACACGAACATACTGCACGCGTAGGCTGCGCGCGTACCCTGCTGTCGCGTGTTGTTTGTGCGATGCATAGGCCACGTGGCCACGTACCACTTGGCATGTAGGTGGGGGCAACGTCTGTGGACACATCCTCCAAGTTTTGTGTCGCCTCGATTTGAATCGAGTAAGAGACCGCGACCGCACGGGTCGACACACTCACGCGCGTGCACATAGCCACCGCTGACACGGCCCTCGTACCGACACGTGTGGACTCGTGGACTCGATCCAATATGTTCTACGTGTATCCCTATACCTAGCCTATCCTAGGACAGGACCACGACACGTGTGGTGGGACACACGAGTCCCTAAACTCGCCGTCCCGCGTGCACGACGATGTGTACTATTCTATGCACACGAGCACAGGCCGCGCATGGACACGGGTTTCGTGCACGTCGAACACGACACTTGGCAGCACGCTAACTCGGCCATTAGGTCGGGGACGTGTTAGCCTAGGTGTATACAAAGTTTTATGAGAAACAGTTCGGAATCGAGTGAGAAATCGAACTCGCACCGATTCATTTGACACGCGTATCAGGTTTTCTGATACTCACTCTGTGGACACGATACGGGCACGGTTTCGACTCCATGAGTTCCCGAGCACATCCCACATACCGAGACCATCATATTTACCATGTTTTGCTGGTTCTCGTGGTGTATTGTGCGTTTTGGGTCGTCATGTAGATTTTGGGTTTTTTCGACATTCGAAATTGAATCAAATGTATGAATATTCGATTTCTTGACTTTTAACCAACGATTTCTGGGTTTATGACTCGTATATGATATTCTGGACTTGCGAGAAGCGATCATTGGATTTATGTCCTATTTATCTTCTATTTATGTATATATATTAAGTTTTCCCCCTTTATGTATATATATATATATATATATATATATATATATATATATATATATATCTTTGGAGATGCTTCTCTTCCAGGTCTCCCTCTGCTCCCCGTCGGCATGGTCGCCTCCCTATGCGTCCTAGCCGTTGTTGTCCGCTCGCTCCTTCCCCTTTTCCCTCATGCATCGTCCTCCGCCCCATCAACCGCCGACTTGGCTGGTCGCCACTGCGGCGGCCCAAGGCTGCCAAATTGCTGCTCCTCTCCGCGGCAGACGGCGGCTTCCGCGGCACGCTCGGTCGGGTCCCCGCCAGCCTTCTTCCCGACCTCTTGCCGCCCCGCCGCCGCCTCCAGGCGTTAAGCTGCCGTCCGCCCTCGGTCCACCCCCCCTTCGGCGTTGCTCCCGGGGTGGACCGCTGACCAGCTCCTACTGATGGAGCACAGCCGCTTGGCCGCGGTCGCCACCCTACTTCCCCAGCCCAACAGCGACCCAGATGTCCGCCTCGGTCGCACGGCCGGTGACTGTCGACCCAAGGAGCACAACCCCTAATATCCCTCTGCCCCCTTCCCGCTCTCCTCGATTCTGGTACCATTTTCAAATCCCTCGCTAGCTTCGGGAGCTGGGCTGGCCGCTCATTCCTCGAGCCTCGGGCCCTCGTTGGGAGTCTCGCCAGATGTGCGCGGTCAACGAGTTTTCCCTCCCTTTGCTGCTGGTTCGGGGGGCCACGTGCCCCTCTCGGGTGGTGGACCCTTTGGGGAGAGCAACGCTTGCGCTTTCCCTCCTTTTTCTGTTGGTTCGGGGGGCCACATGCCCCTCTCGGAAGGAGGTCCCTCAAGCGCGCTCCCTCCCTGTGCTGCTGCTTCGGGGGGCCACGTGCCCCTCTCGGAAGGAGATCCCTCAAGCGCGCTCCCTCCCTGTGCTGCTGCTTCGGGGGGCCACGTGCCCCGCTCGGATGGAGGCCCCTCTTGGGCGCTCCCTTCCGGTGCTGATTTTTTGGGGGGCCACGTGCCCTTCTCGGATGTAGGTCCCTTTGGGGAGAGCTGCGCATGCGCATCCTGTCCTTTTTCTGATGTTTCGGGGGGCCACGTACCCCTCTCGGTTGGTGGGCCCTCTAGCACACTCCCTCCCTGTGCTGCTGTTTCGGGGGGCCACATGCCCCTTTCGGAAGGAGGACCCCCTAACGCGCCCCCTCCCTGCGCAGCTGTAGCGGGGGGCCACGTGCCCCTCCCGGTTGTAGGACCCCCTTGCGCGCCCCCCTCCATGTGCTGCTGCTTCGGAGGGCCACGTACCCCTCTCGGATGGAGGACCCGCAGGGGTGAGCGCGATCAACCCTACCGCTTTACTTCAGGTGCAGGCCCCTTCTGCGCGCTCTCCCGCTGCACCTTCTTCCAGCGCCTTGGCGCTTCCCGGGGTCCTTTCATCTAGCCTTTTGGCGTGTTCCGGGGACCTTTCCCCATGCCTCTTGGCGCAATCCAGGGTGACACCCCCTAGCCTTTCGGCTCTTCCAGGTGCTCCCCTCACCCTTTCTGGCCACCCTACCTCTAGCCTGTTGGCGCACCCTGCTCTTGCGCAACCCGGGCCATTCATCGCGTTGGCGCAACCTAACATCCCCGGCACTTTCCCTGCCCGGCGCAGCCCCTCTGGGCTGGCGTCTCCTGGTGCCCCTTCGCCCTCGCGGATCCAGCAACCTTCTCCTGCTGTCTCCCCCCTGTCCTCCCCCTCCCGAACTCCGAGGCCCCTCCTCGTGCCTCCTACACCGAGGCCTTAAGGCCTGCCTGGGGTAGCCGTTCGCCTTCGGTCTCTGAGGAGATCCAGCTCCCAGATTTAGAGTTTCTGCCTGCTTCCGTCAGCGACCCCATTCGGGTCCCCTTCGCCGCGTCGGAGATCACTTCCCTATCCGCCTCTTTTTCTAAGTCATTTGTGCTCAAGTTCGGGTCCGGCTGCCCGAAGATCTCCTTAGCAGAGGCAGCCATCGCCAAGTGGGGCCTCTCTGCAGCGTTCCGGGTCGCTCCGCTCGACCCTAAGCATATGCTCCTTCACCTCTCTTCCGACTCGGATTATGCGATAGTCCGAGCCTTGGGCACTACCAGAATGGGAACGCAGATCGCTAAAGTGGTCAAATGGTCCCCCGACTTCAACCCTAAAATAGATTCAAAAATCATCTCAACCTGGATCACAATCCCCAACCTTCCCCTCGTTTGCTTCCCCGCAACAGCTCTAATACGGATCGCCAGCTCCTTTGGGACCCTGGTTGCCATCGCCGAAGAAACTCGCAACCTCTCCAAGTACAACTACGTGAAGATATGCGTAGAGTTAGACCTCGCAAATGACCCCCCCCCCCAAAACCATTGAGATAGAACTCGGAGATGTCACTCACAGCTAACCGCTTGTGTACGACAACAACATCATCTTCTGCAAACACTGCCAGATGAGCGGACACCTAATTCAGCACTGCTTCAGAGCCCACCCTGAACTAAAAAAGAAAATCCTGCGCACTCCTAGCGCGACCACAGCCCATAGAGACCCCACCAATATCATACATAAATCTAATCCCAACCCCCTCCCTCAGATAGATGGCTAGCCTCACCCCCACCCTCCTTCGCCCGACCCGGCCAGCCATGCTATCGTCCCTTTCATTCCCTCCATCCTATCCCTCCATAACTCATTCGAACTCCTATCAGACACCCCTTCAGTTGATGCCAACAATGACCACAATGACCACAACGAGCATCCTTCCTCCACCGCCGGTTTACATGACCCCTCAAGACCGGAGGCCCCACACATCACCCAAACGCCCTCATCAACCAACCCCTCATACAACCTGAGAACATCACACTACCCCCCCCACGAGGCCTCTCACTCCACCAAATCACCAATCGATCTCCCTCCACATCCAGGAGTGGACGCAGCGGTGATCAGCTCTGAGCAGTTAAAGGAACACCGAACAACCACAGAGCCCCGCCATGATCATTTCACCCTCCCAAAGGACGCTCAAACCTCACTCAGCCATACCTTAACTGGCAGCTTCACCGCCCTAAAGGACGCTCAAACCTCACTAAGCTATCCATTAACTGACAGATTCTAGCAAGCACAAGAAACAGGATTTCTGGACCATGACAACCCCTTATGCGCCCTGGAAGAACAAGAAAACGACCCACCTATCACTGATACCGACGTCGAGGGAAGCAGTGAGCAAGGCCGGACCAACAAAGATACCGAAAGCAACGGGCCCACCAGCATATCAACAAAAAAAAACCAACTCCAATAAGAGCGAAAACAATCATAAGTCGATGACAGCTAGGAATACGAGGTCCACAACGAAGCACAATCACCCTCATCCCAACCCCTCGTCCAATGCTTAACATCATCTCCTGGAATGTGAGGGGGCTCAGCAACAAACCGACGATGAACAGATTGCTCAGCCTCAAGAAGACTCATCGCATTGATCTATTAATCATCATCGAACCTAAAATCCCTCAAAGTAGAATAAAATCCATTAAACTCAAGTTAGGCTTCCCACAGGCCATCGCTGGTGGCAATGACATCTGGCTCTTTCTTGCTCAAGAATTCAAATTCGGCATCATTCACGACTCACCCCAAGCTCTCACCTGCTGGGTCGAACACCCGGCCCTCAAGTCTTGCTCCGTCCTCTCCGCTGTTCATGGCAGTTGCGACATCCCTGAGCGCAGATTGCTCTGGGCTGACCTGCTGAGGGTCCATTCCCAGGGTATCCCGTGGCTTTGTATTGGAGACTTCAACACGGTATCTTGCAGAGAGGAGAAGTCTGGCGGTCGCCCTCCTCCCAAACCAGCGATGGATGATTTCAACAATTTCACCTTCCTTGGACACCTCACCCCCATACCCTTCCTCGGTAGTGCATTCACCTGGTGCAACATGCAGGAATGACATCGAAGACAATACTCCAGATTAGATCGAGCATTGATCAACGAAGGCTGGACCGACATGGGCTTAATCACTAATCTCTCCCATCTAAACTCCACCGAATCTGACCACTCCCCTCTCCTCGTCCAGATCAACAACAATCACACCAGCAACAAGAAAGCTTTCCGCTTCCTCGACTTTTGGCGACACCACCCCCAATTCCAAAACATCGTGGCTTCTGCTTGGAACTCCGTCTCTGTCCTTGACCCGATGGCTAGTATGGCGGCGAAGCTCAAAGCCACTCGTAAGGCCCTCTCGTCCTGGAGCTTAGAGGCCTACGGCAATATTTTCCAGGCTATCAGGGAGGCAAAGGACGACGTCACTCACGCGGAGTCTGTATTTGCCATTAACAGATCCCCGGAGGCCCGCGCCTCCCTCAACCTCGCCAAAGCCCTCCTCAAATCCAGACTGAGAGTGGAGAACGAATTTTGGAGGCAAAAAGCGAGATCAACCTGGGACACCGACGGCGACCGGAATACCAGGTTCTTCTATGCGTGCGTCAAAGGACGCAGGAACAAATTAAAATTACACCGAATCCTCGACGACAACGACAACCTAGTTGAAGACCAGGCCGAAATTCAGGCCGCGGCGACGAACTTCTACTCCAAGCTCTTCACCAAAGAGAGGGTCGTACACGACGAGACGCTTTTGTCGGTTATCCCTTCCCTCATTAGTGATAACGACAACGAGACCCTGCTGACCACCACTTCGGTGGAGGAAGTCAAAGCTGCGGTCTGGTCAATTAATGAGCACAGTGCCCCAGGGCCAGACGGTTTCAACGGAGTATTCTTCAGAGCATGCTGGAACATCATCAAAACTGATTTAGTCGAAGCCACAACTGCCTTCCTCCGAGGGGCCAGATATCCCAAGTCAATTTCATGCGCCAACATAATACTAATCCCCAAGAAAGAAAATCCGAAAAACTTCAAAGACTTTCGTCCGATCAGTCTCTGTACCTTCACCAACAAAATTATATCCAAGATCGTCGCCTCTCGGATGTCTGATCTCCTCCCCAAGATCATCTCCAAAGAGCAAAGCGGGTTCGTCAAAGGTCGACATATAACAGACAACATCCTCCTTGCGCAAGAGATGATCACGTGCATGAAGTTCTCGTCGAGAGGGGGGAACGTGGCCATCAAACTTGACATGGAAAAAGCATACGACCGCCTTGACTGGCAATTCATGATTTAGGTTTTCAGGGCCTTTGGCTTTGCCGAAACATGGATTGACATCGTCTTCAGATCCATCAACAATGCGTGGTTCTCCACCGTCATCAATGGCCAGGCTACAGGATTCTTCCGTTCTACCAGCGGGGTTAGACAGGGGGATCCGCTCTCTTCCACCATTTTTATCATAGCAGCCGAAGCCCTCAGTAGAAGCCTTAATAATATGCCCAGAATGTCGGGTTT
>JANAVB010034420.1:15021952-15129452 GCA_029216955.1 Iris pallida
GAAGGCCGAAGATAGCCAAATTATAGTTGAGGGTAATGAATACCCTATTGAAGATGAGGGTCATCCAAGCCCTAAAGATGATAACCGGAATCTCGACGAACCCAGAGGTGGTGAGAATTTTGATGTTGATATCGAGGGCGATGAAAGCCCAAAAGAAGTTGATGCTGAGGAGATTCAGACTCCAGCTGAACATATCTTTGAAACAGAGGGGGCAGAGGTGGCAGCCCCAGGTGATGTAAGCCCCCTGATTTTTGGATTTTATTTTTAATTATTTTATATGAATATTTTAAATTATTAAAGTTAATGATGACTATGTTAGTAGTTTACCGTAGCTTTGATTTTTGAAGCACAACAAATATTGTTTTCTCAAATCCAGTTCCATATTTGAATTCTAGACTCGTCCACCTTCAGTTTGATATATCATCTCCCATCCAAATTTACTTTTCAACATTCTTTTGACTTCGTGCAACTTCGGGCCAACTTAGGCCAATTTAAGCCATTGGCATAATTTTAAGCCAACTTCCAATTTAATTTTTGGGCTTGACATAGATCGAAACCGTATAACCCAATATATGGTTTTGACCCATGTTGAGTCTACAATGCACATGTCTAGGGTGTACCATCCAATTGAGTTCTCATGTGCTACTTATTTGCAAATGGCACATGAGACTCATTAAATTGATTTTCGGGTCCAATTTGAATAGTAATGCTACTCGGACCCTAACCTAGTCAACCCTACTAGTTAGAGCCTAACTAGGAGTACCAAAACCAAGTATGAATATATTTAAGAGAATTTTAAGGATTAAATTGCAGCCATATGCAATATTCTCTTATATCTTTGACTTGGTCAAACATCTAACCAAAATAGGAAACCTATTAATAATAGTATGATTTGGAGAACCAAATCCTATCCAAATTGGATCAAACCAAAGCCCATGCACTATATATATATATATATATATATATATATATATATATATATATACCTATCAAACCCTAACCATTCTCCTCTCTCATAACCACCCACTACTACACAAATCCCCCCAAACCTAGCGGCCACCACTTCAAACCCGAAACCCTAGGCGACCCCCCTTTCTTCACAAAATATAATTTCTCCTCGATTTCTCCGCCAACCACCCCCCTTGGACGTCCCTCTCAACATCCTCTTCCACCCTACCAACTATAGGAGCAACCTTGCGGCCGTTAGAGAGGTGCACGACGCGCTACTTGGGCCGAAACTCCGTTAAATCGAAGTCTGAAACGTCACAGCAGGTTAGTCGAATTGTAGATGATGTTTCACCCATTTTTTCTCATCTTTTTCTCCTTAAACTAAATCTGAGAGTTACCTTTGTGTGTCTAGTCCAACCTCTGATCGCCGGATCCCCTAGTTCCAAGTGGTTTGCCCGTGGCGTTGATTCTACGACAGGGTAAACAGAACTAACAAATTCTGTTGTGGGCCATTTTTTACCTATCTATGTTCAGTTTCTAACCTTATTATATTTTTATTCAGAATCTAGACATCGATACCTTTCTGACGCATATCTGAAAGTTAGGTTTTGCATCCGTTTGCTATTTTTAAAAATTCATGACATTTGTCATGTCACCGAACTCCGAAAAATTCTGTTTTTCTTGTGTCCAAAAGTGTCAAAACTCCATGAATCCATATTAAACTTTATGTTGTGCAAGGTTTAATATTATACTATTTTAACTAATTTCTGTAATTTTTACAAAATTTTTTATTTTTATTTTATCATTGTTTCAGAACTAAATTAATGGGCCGATTTGAGGAAGTCATATGTGACATTGACATAAGACCTCTTGTGAAAGGGTTTCCTATTGAAAATAGCATTATAGCAATATATAAGTATTTATAGATAAATTATAGAATTTAAATATATTATTTTATTCTAATTGTAAAGTATTTACGAGAGGTTGCTACCTATATGTACTTATATAATAGATGCAGTATCGTAACAACGTTATGGCAACTAGGAGGCGTAGATACTCATATAATTTATATATGGTATGTTGATATAGAATATTAAATATAGTGTATTATTATAGGTGAGCTTGGGAGGATCGACAAGGATACCGGAGTTGGACAGGCCTACCCGCAGACAACAGTTACAGGCAAGCGTGCCTTGCCATCGTTACAGATCTTTTTTTTTTGTCTTGTTATTTTTTTATTAGCATTGCATAACGTAGGACGTTGATACTTAGTGTCCGTTTATAGACGGGTACCGATGTCATGATAGTGACATCGAGTATTGACATTAGGCATTACGTACATACTAATGTGTCCATTGACACGATTGACCACAGGACACCGACACATTCATGATGCGAGGTTTACATGACTATTCGTGGTATTGACCTCGTGTTAGCATTCTAGATTTCTTTATCAGGATTGGTTTTACTTTCGAGATGACTGTACAGACTTGACATTACTAGATTCTAGACATAGAAATTGGGGAGAACTTGACTACAATATCAGACCTATTGTCGTGTGACCCGTTGTTTAGTGACCTTTATCTCTGTAGCAGAGTAAGGGATTATCACTGTCGAGAATTGATTGTCCTTAGTGCCACAACACAGGTACTGGGGACAATACCCTGCTGAGGTGCTAGTGAGCCATAGTGGAAGGGGTCTGGTATTCTAGAAAAGTATCTAACTTGCATAGCACATAGACGAATATAGTAGCTTGCCCTAGTTCATATTTTTATTTATGCACCTTGGCATGTATATTATGCACCTTGCTAGTCCTCTGAGGACCTGGCTATTTCCCAGGCTTAGACAAAGCTGAAGACTACCCATAGGTTTAAGGATCGCGAGCTGAGACCGGAGGCGTACCGGCACAGGAGGACGAGATAGTGCCAGAGGATTTTTCGTGATCATGTTAAATCATTTTTAGTCTTGCTACATTATTTCCTTTTCTTTTCATCAGACTTGTAGTTGATTTGTACTTTCTTTCTATTTCTATGATTTCGGGATGATTTACCCGCACAGACTTTATTACTTTTATTGCTGGATATTTGAGATATTTCCTTATTTATCCTTGATCTCTTTGTGGACTATGTGGATGTGATTAGATGTATATACCTGTGGACTGTGTTATATTTTTTAGTGTTATCATGATTTACAGCTTAAGTATTTTGCTAATGGGCTTGTTGTATATCTTGGCCCATTGGTGAAGTACTGCTGGCATGTATTCGTATACCTAGTCCCACGTATTTTGGGACTGGGGCATTACAGGTGACCAGGCTGAATTCATGCCAGGTGGTTCTGAAGTTGGTAGTAGCCATGCGGCCGTCTCTGAGAACACCATGACAAGGCTCATTACGGAACGAGACACTATGCTTCCTGAGACTCCATATATGCTGCTAGATTCAGGTAAATTTTTGACTTTATTCACCATTGTTCCTTTGATAATGTTTGACATGATATATAATGATTGTGCTTTTTATTGCAGAGAGTCACATAGAAACTATTGCTACAGCCCCGTTGACATCTACAGCCGCCAGCTTATGTTCCACCATGGCTCCTTTGGACATAGGGACTCATACTACAGAAAGAAGCTCCTCAAGAATGCCAGCGCCAAAATCCTCTGGTACACAAGCTGCGATCACTCCATCTTCTGTAGAAAGGGGAGTTGTTGGCGAAGTGGCGACACCTGACATATCGACGATGACAAATAGCCTCGTCGAGACTTATACAAGCGCCTTCATTCTCTCTCTGAATACTCTTATTCAGATGGCCTTGGAGAAAAGCCACCATTATGAATCAGTAAGGAGAATTCCTTCTTTTGTCATTGAAGCCATCTGCAATAACGGCGATACTGAAGGAGTCAACTTTTTAGAGCATATCTTGGATGCACTTGAAGAGCCATCAAATCTTATCAGGATTTGACAAGAGACAACATCCACAGACTCGTGGATGCAGAATGTGAGGCAATGGCTCGTGAATATGAAGCACGACAGGCAGCTTTGAAAGATTCTGTAGTTGCCTTCACAGTACGATCTGGAGAAATGGATACGAGCATTGCCGAAACTACCTCTGTAGTTGAGCGTTATAAGACTAAAGCCGCATAGAAAGAGAAAGAAGTAGGTGAATGCCAAACTCGTCTTCAAGAGATGGAAGTTGAAATGGCCAAGCTTCGCGAGGCGATCACAACAGCCAAGAAGCGTGAAAGAGAAGTGCTTGAACTGTATCATGTTGTCGCAAGTCATTTGGAAGATCTGATGAGGTAGCGAGATGAATTCATCCAAGTTCAGGGTGCAGCAATTGAATGCCAAGTTAATTTACTGCAACATTTTGATCCAGAGTCCAGGAAAGACTTGGCCAGGCAAAGGGTGATTAACTCCAGGGTGGAGAGAGCTGAATCTCTAAAGAGGCTGATCACCGATATGAGCACCCAACCTTCTAGATAAAGTTATCTGATCGTAATAACTTTTCTTGTTTGGAACATTTTGATGAAATATAATATTTTGATGTTTTTACTCGACATTGAATGAAAACTAATGATATTTTTGTGGCTCTATTACTTATTACGTATCTGTTTAAGACACAAGCAATAGATAGGAATAAGAAATATGTTCAGAGGTACTGGACATGACATATCTCTTGAAAATAACAATACTTATTATATATGTTCAGAGGTAATGTGGACATGATGGAATAGAACTTAAATATTGTCATTTTTAAGACGACATTATCAGAGGTAATGTGGACGTGACAAGTCGTTAATGTAGATATCAGAATCCAGAGGTAATGTGGACGTGAATTCGTATATCTATTGATTATCCTTTGGCCAACTGGGACTCAAGAACATGATATCTTTTAAAACAGCTAGGTTTCAAAAGATGATGCTTGTAATGATGCAGTAGATGTTGTGGGTCAACGAAGATGTATCATAAGATCTGGATAGACTCTGCTGGAGATTTTGCAGATGAGTAAATAATTCAAAGATTTGAAGTATGTACAATATTTGTCAAAAAATACAGTATACACTTTCAAACATGGTACTTTTTCAGGAATTTGTCATTGATAGGCATCATAGAGATTCGGCCATCCATCCCCGACAGTTGATAAGCTCCGTTAGAGAAAACTTTGCTTATAACATAGGGCCCTTCCCATATTGGTTCGAACTTGCCCTTACGCACGTGTGTCATAGTCATTGGACGTCTAACGGTAAGGACTAGATCGTCTTTTTGAAATATTCGTAATTTAACATTACGATTGAAGGCTTTTGAGATACGGGCTTGATATAGCTCAATGTGTTATTGAGCTAGTAGCCTCTTCTCGTCAAGCGCTTCAAGCTCTTAAAGTCAAAGATGATCATTGTTTTCTGTTGTGAGTTCGTTGGCAATAGCAATCCTTAGAGAAGGGATTTGAATCTCCAACGGTAGGAAAACTTCATATCCATACAGCTAAAAGAAAGGTGTACAGCCAGTCGAACTACATACGGTAGTACGGTAGACCCATAGACATTCTACAAGCTTTTCGCTCCAGTTACGTTTATTGGTGGAAACGAACTTCTTGAGAAGCTTGATGATCGTTTTGTTGAATGCTTCTGCCAAACCATTAGCGGCGGGATTGTAGGCTCTAGAAGCAATATTGTTGATCCTATTGTCATTACAGAATCAAATGAACTTCTGACTGATGAATTGAGGTCTGTTGTCATGGATAATTTACTGAGAAACACCGAATTTGTAGATCATATGCTTTTTAATGAAGTTGATGACACTACTTGTCTTGACTTCAGCCAAGGGTATAACTTCCGCCCACTTTGAGAATTAATCGGTTATAGCTAGGATAAACTGAGGTCCTCGAGATGAAGGCGGATTAATAGGACCAATGACATCCATGACCCAAGCTTCGAATGGCCATGATGTTGTAGTTGGATGCAGAAATTCTAAAGGTTGATGAATGAAATCCGCATGGATTTGACATGCTCGGCATTTTATTGAATATTCAATGACATCTGACATCATGGTTGGCCAATAGTATCCCATGCGTCAGATCCGATCTTGTAGCTTAGGACCAGGCTGATGTGCACCACAAACACCATCGTGAGCTTCATATAGTACTACTTTGCTTCATCTCCCATAAGACAGCGTAGAAGCATATCGTCATATGATCGTCGATAGAGTGTTTTGGAGGTGTAATTGTAGTAGAATCGGAGTGATCGTCGACGGATTGTCGTTGCTTCTTTGGAATCTTTAGGTAAGATGTCATGAACCACGAAGTCGGTAAAAGGAGCCCTCTAGTCTTTGCTTGTAGTGCAAATCTCGATTGAATTGCTATATTCAGGATATAAATTATTCTCGATACAGAATAATTCCCTTTTAGTGATGACGATCATCTGTTGTCTTTTCACATGAATCGCTAATATTGCTGCTATATTAGCAAGAGCATCAGCTTCTGTATTACAATCTTGACGTACATGTTCAATGAAGAAGCCTTTGAATGATGTAGCTAGTTTGACTGCTGCTTCATGATATGGAACGAGATCTTGATGTCGAACTTCATACGTGCCTCTAACCTGATTGACAATCAGTTTAGCATCTCTGTATACTTCAAGGTATTCGATATCCAACTGTCTACCTAATTGGAGATCGATGAGTAAAGCGTTGTATTCAGCGACATTGTTAGAACATGACTCGCCTAAGGAATAAGCTCTCTGAATGGCCAGTCCTTCTAGTGATACCAAAACAATTCCAACTCCAGCGACGATAGTGCCTTTGGGTTCGATTTTGGATGCACCATCGAAGAATAGATGCCAAGCAAGGATTCCTTCTGAAGTCATGTTAGATTCCAAAGTTTCATCAGGAATTTCATCATATAGTTTAGAAGTCTCAGGAATTGGGTTAGCAGCCAAGAAGTCGCCTAGGGCTTGACCCTTAATAGACTTTTGTGGGACATAGACCATATCATATTGTGCTAGCAATATAGCCCATGTAGCGAGTCTGGAATTGAGTGTACTGGGTTTCTTTATCAAGACTCGGAGAGGGTTGACTCTGGAAATGACTTGAATGGTCTGGCCCATGATAAAATATTGCATTTTCTGGACAACGAACATCAGGGCTAAATATTTTTCTACCGAGCTGTAACGATGTTCAACACCGATCATCGTATGACTGAGATAATAGATGTCTTGCTCATGACCTTCCTTGTTCTTTTGGACTAGTAAGGTGCCCAGGAATGATCCATTGCTTGAACATACATCAGGAAGGGTATTCCTGTGACTGGAGGCACCAGGACTGGATGGTTCATCAAGTACCGCTTTATGTCTTCAAATGCTTGGTGGCATTCTTTGGTCCAAACAAAAGACACACCCTTTTTCATTAATTGAGTCCAGAGAGATTTGAGATGAATCTTCTGATGTATGCAAGCCGTCACTGGAATCCTTGTAGCTCTTTTAGGTTGCATGGAGGACGCATCTCTTGAATAGCTTTAACTTTCTCGGGGTCAACGTGTATACCGTTAGAGATAATAACGAATCCGAGGAATTTACCACTAGAGACTTCTAGAAATGACTTGGTGGGATACATCTTGAGTTGATGCTGGCGCATAAGATCGAAGATAGTTCTTAAGTCTTGGATGTGATCTTCCTTTAGACGACTTTTGACAGCAATATCGTTGATATAGCATTCGACTTTCTTTCACAAATGTTCACAAAAAATGGTACTCATGGCTCGCTGATAGGTTGCACCAGCGTTCTTGAGACCAAACTGTATGACTGTTTAGCAGTAGTCTTCCAGAGGAGTACGAAAAGATATATGTTTTTCATCTTCAGGATTCATCATGATCTGATTGTATCCAGAGAATCCGTCCAAGAAAGACATCTGCTCAAACCTGCAAGTATTGTCGATCATGATATCAGTGATCGGAAGAGAAAACTCATCCTTAGGACAAGCTTCATTAAGGTCTCTAAAGTTGATGCAGACTCGAACCTTCTATGTTTTCTTCATAACTGGGATGACATTAGCCACCCAGTCGAGATGTTGTTCTTCTCTGACAAAACCGCAAGTGATGAGCTTCTTGTTTTCAGCTTCTATAGCGTCCATCATATCAGGTCAGAATCGACGCTGTTGTTGTTTAACTGGCCTAGCATTTGGCATAATGTTGGGTTTATGGGTAGCGATCTGAGGATCTAACCTCGACATATCTTCATAGCTCCAGGCGAATACGTCAATGTATTCCAGAATGAGCTAAATCAGTTCTTGTTTATCTGCTTCAGGAAGACTTTTGCTGATAAAGATTAACCTTGGATAAGTTTCGTCTCCAACATTAACCTGGACTAATTGATCTTTAGTAGGTGGTTATATTGCTCGAAATGAAGTTCCCATTGAGTATCCATCCTTTGTGCCCAAGGATCAGATTCAGGGACTTCGACGAAGTCGTCGTCGTCTTCTGAGAACTCAGCGGTCACCATATTGGAAGATAGAGTCACTCGATGGACGTGCCCTATACTCGTATCCGAATCCCATGAGGCAGTATCAGAAGAGTTAGATCGCTCCTCTTTGTCAGATCAGAAGCATCTGGGGTAATGATCGATAAAGTGTAGCCTAACCCATGCTTCATTTTGTTATAATATTGTAGTAATTTCCCTTTTGAAGCAGGTATACGAATAGGAGTTCGCCTTCCTCTACCATCGTTGAGGCCAGATTTGAAGTTGTAGCCTATCTTTTGGATGATGTTCTTCGATTGTTGACTGTAACGATGTAGTTGAAGTCGTCTATTATCATTATTTTTAGCATCGCTATCGGATGTAGCCTTTTGATTCAATCCTTTGCTGAAGAGAATAGGATGTTCGTCCTTCTTGTGGGAGGGAACCAGAAAGAACGAATCTTTTACTTATTCAAGTAATACATCATCTTGAAGAGGTTGAACTGCTCCTAATGTAAGGGGTTCGAAGTTATCCAGGATTTCTAGATAACATCGAGTGTAATAATTGACATTAATATACTGCAAAGGAGATGCTACTTTATTGATAATTACATTATCATTTACAATGGTACTCTTGACCTTAGCCGATGGCTTGCTAAGATTGATAACAAGAGGACGAAAAGAAAAAGGAGAAGGCTTGTTACGACGAAGGTCAATAACAAGAGGCTCATAAGAGGTGAGCTCCCTATGCTCCATCTTTTCAACAGGAGGATGGTTGATAGAAAGAGAGAGATTGATGGTCAACGTCTGAGAAGACGAAGGACGAGAAGTGCGTCCTTTGACTGGAATCACTAGGACATCATCCGGACTTTCTTTTCGGTCTTCTTCAGTGTCCATGGCCAATACGACTTTTATGAACTCCTCTTTATACATTTTGGAGTCAGTCAAATATGCCTCGATGCCTCAAAAGGGAATAAGATCAGCCACTTCTTTCTGGACTTCTCCATTGTCATCGACATACTTGAAGCATTGATGGAGAGTGGATGGCACAATGTTATGTTCATGCAACCACGGTCTTCCCAACAAGACGTTGTAGGAGACGTGATTGTCAATCACATAGAAGGAGACCTTCGTGCAAAGATTGCCAATTTGGACTTTCAGGTGAATCTTCCCCAACGGTTCGCTTCTTCCAGAATAGAACCCCAGAATAGTCGTGATGGTTGTGGAGAGATTATGAACTGGGATCTTCACTGCATCCAATAGAGTCTTTGGCATAATGTTGAGTGCAGATCCGGGGTCGACTAAAAAGTGATCGACCTTCATAGTATCGACATATCCCGTATAATAAAGAGGTCGATCATGTCGATTGTCCTCCAGAAGCATATCATCTTGAGTGAAGGTGATATTGGGGATCGGCTCCATCACACTATGACAATGGGAACATGCCACTGGTTCATCATTAGGACTCTTAAGATGGGCCAGACAAGCGTCCGCTTGCATCAAAGCTTCACTTAACATTTCTTGAGTTTCCCTCGAGAGACGCAGGAGTTCAAAAATCGATAACCTTGTCGGAGTATTGGCTAGTTGAGCCAATATGTCAAAGTTATATGGCTTTTCAAGTCTAAGAGGTGGAGTTTTCTTCAATATTTTATCAAAGCGAACTGGTGGTTTGCCTTTGTCAGCCGCTATTTGTCACGCCCCGCTCCCGTAGGAGCGATCGTCCTCGCTAAGGCGTGATGCCACACGAGCCTAGATTGCGCTCGTGCAAGGCGGGTTCCATAACGGCCGATTTCAGCGGCTGTGACGGGGTCGTCGCACAGAAGTCCCATGCAGAGACATTGAATAATAGCAGCGGAAATTAAGAACAAAACACAAGTTATTCAAAGAAGCTCCTTATTGATATTGAAACAACGGTTACATTGGGGCGCAAGGCCAAGATTACAAATCTCTCAAGCTCACTCAAGCTCACATTACAAGTCACTCAGCTCTCTCTCATCTCTCAAATACAAGTCTTGAGCCGGCGGAAGCTTCGGAAGGCGATGTCCATACATTATGTCCCGTATAAGTCTTTAATCCATGCGGCCGCACGCTTTGAATCGCCAAGGAACTCCGTGCCTTGACGCATCCAAGCGAGCTCCGCGCCACGAGCTTCTACCTGTGCCTGCACATGTAAACTATGTGGGTGTCGTTACTCAACTGTACTGGTAGAATGAGCTCCTCGCCCACCCATACAAAACCAACATGTTTACTTTACTTTGTGCAACATAGTCCCCTTTTTTATTGTCTTTCTACTCTTGCCTTAGGATCGGTTTTAGGACGGACGCCTTGCCTACCTTGTGTCGTTAGACCATCCCGTGCTTACAACATTCAACGTTAACTCATACCTTGCCTCAAGACCCTTCTCTTGCCAACAACGTTAACCTATCGAGTCGTGTTTGCCTTACGGCTTAAATCAGAGACGCAACTACGCGATGAAGCTCCATTTTCTGTGTGACCGTGCTACAAACCCTTGCTGAGGCCATGCCTCGCAATTCAGTGAGACTTAACCATATCGCCGCCTCGCGGCCCTTGCCGCCTAGCGGCCCTTGCTACTTTGACCACCAACTGACCCAATCGAGACTTGTGAGCTAAGTGTCACTTGACCGACTTGCCTTGCGGCATTTTCTGGCTTAAACTTGAACAACTCAAACACAACTTTTGTAACTCACATGTCAACACTTGAGACTCGATGCCACATCTCGTGCTGAAGCACGATGCCTATGTTGAAACCCAATCTTAGGCCCAAACTTTGTGTTCTAACTTTACACACCTTCAACTCACCTCAATCCAAAGGCATACACGCGGATAGCCGCTATTTGCCGACATCTATATGAACTTGGCCACTAGCATCACAAGCTATACCTTGACGTATAGTTTTGTTAATCGGGATCCTTTCGACGCAAGAAGATAGCTCCGTCGTAAGTCCCCGCTTAACCTGTGCTAAAACCTTACGCACGACTATACCATGTTCCCTCCTAGGCCGAGTCGGCCCCATGGCCCAGGGTTACCGCTCGAGGGTTCATCGTCCTTGTCGACAAGTTGTCAAATGACCATGCAAGACTCGACACAAACTGTCGTCTCACACAGTCATTACTCTACCAAAACCAAGACTTCTATCCTTGAGACCCCTCGACGACCCACAGTCGCGAGCATTCCTTTCCTTGAGACCCCTCGACGACCCACGGTCGCGAGCATTTCCTTCCTTGTTACCCTATCATTGGTTCAACCAATGAATGCCTATTTGATATCCCTTTCTCAAAACTCACTTTGAATCACTTATAGTTCTTGCCTTAAACATTCAGTCCATGCATCGTGCCTTAAGCCAATCATGCTCTACGCGACACTCCTGCCCGAGTCGACGGGCCTTGAGATTGTAGGACTACTTAACTTGACAAACCGCGAAGGAGCAGGACAGTGCTTGTAATGTCTAAGGTCGACCGGCATAACTTTGCCTAACTTAACTTCGCAACAACTTAACGAGCGAAGGCCGCGTCAAGCTTTGCCTTAACGGATCGTGCCGTGCACGCATCCAACTTGGACGACCAAGTCACTCGGGTGCCTAGACTTAGGTCACAAGCCGCTCAACGCAACTTAACTCATGGCAAGCCAAGGCTATGCCAAGCCTTGGACGATGGGACCGTGCATGCTTTATGAAGTATTCATGCGGGCGACGCCTATGACTTAGGCTACGATCATAACTTCGCCTACTCAACCAACTTTCCTTCTCCTAAGCCACAGGACGAAGGACCGAGTGTCATTTTCAAAGCACGCCGTGCACCAACTCTAAGCCGACCGTTGGACCTTTCCATATTCTATCTCAATTCGACCCGTCGGGATTATTCCCCTTTAGCTATGTAAATTCGTCTCTTTTATTATCAAGCCTACTTGTGCAAGTTGAAAACATGCGTTTTATTATGTGAAGACAAAGATGAGGCAAGTTCACCGAAACTACCCCACCTGAACGAGCGGTCGCCTTGACCGAGCGATGTCTTCGAGTAGCCGTTGCATGGCTAAGTCCGAACGCCGTTAGCGTTTCGATTCCTCCGATTGACTGAGCGGGATGGGGCACTACATCATACACCACTCAGAAAAAGTTTCATCCTCGAAACTAACTGAGTACACTTAACGACTTATCACTTTACTCAACATTCAAGTACTCTCGCACACAATTCTCCTATGCCTTTCTCAAATCTGAGCTACGCTCGTGCTACCCTCAATCTGTTCTTCAAAACTCACGATCTCAAAATCCTCGACACTTCTCATTCCTCAAGTCTCACTTGAATTCAACGTATCACTTAGTATGGATCGTGCACATATCTTAGGCATCCCCAAAATACATGCATTTCAACCAAGCCTCGTGATAGCGAATCTCGCCATCACCACTCGAGTCGGATCGTGCACGCATTCAAGCGTCCTTGGTATACATGCATGTCAACCGAGCCTCATGAGTGGTGCCTCCATAATTCCTATCGCTCCGTATCGGAACGTCTGCCTAACTGCTAGGCTATGTCTTTCCGTTAGTATTGGAATCATAGTTCCCAAACAACAATATCAACACTAACCCCATCCTAAGGTCAAACTAAATTGATAGTACGGGGTTTTCTACCCAAGCTCGCATCACTCCGATTTCTAAACATCGAGCATCGATTCCCTACACACATCCCAACATTCGTCGCCCGGGGTCCGAGTCATTCAGCAAAGCCATCCTACGACAACTCGTGTTCAACCAATCCTTGACTATCTTTTTCGAAAACGTTCGACATAATCCGCCTATCAATCCCTCCAAGTCAAGCACGCTACGACACAAAATTCATCGCTAAACCATAATTCACATTTCATATTCCCCTAAGTCATTCATCCCAATTCACGTAATCGATCACAAGGTCGTCCGACTTAACAATATGTTGCGCCCCGATCTCACGTGCGTCAGATTATCCACGGTGGGCACGAATTACCGTGCACGCTCCCGCTAGATAATCATTCTCATCGGGACGTAACTCTTGTTTTGTGTCTAGGTTAATTCATTCTCGATGCACGGATTGGACCTACTCAATCCTTAAGTTTCATTCATTCGTAAATCATAAGTCCTACAAATCCTCAAGTTCACCTTCGCATCAAGCCAACAAGTTGAGACAATCAAAGTTGCTGCGTCCTGATTTTCCGAGTTCGATCATTCCCGCGACAAGAATCACCATGTCAGCGCTCATGCAGAATGATCGCCCCAAACCCGATGCAACGCATGTGCGAGGCTAGAGTTGCACTCGCACAAGGCAAGATCGACGACGTTGTGGCTATCAACGTAACCGTCAAGACACGATCATTTTTATCCGGCATTCATCTCAATCAAAATCCTAAGTATAGTATCCAACCGAACAATAACACTTGCACGATCGTTATTCGTCGAGTTAGAGTACCCCCGAGTTATCGCATATCATCTTTGATACGCCTCAATACCATTGACGATATACATAACCTGACGATCTTCGTTTGCAACCAATTTCGAGTCGTGCGAATGATGCTATCGTCCGACTAGATGATCTTCTCGACATTCAAATTCAAATTCGATCATTATCCCTCAAATCATTCCCAACATCAAATTTTTCAAACCCAAATTCATGTATTGTTCATCAATCTATCTTAAGTCATCGACCAACATATTTTCTCAATTCGCATCGCTCCTTGCTAACTCAAATCGTCGAGCAACATTCAATTCAATCCTTAGAGTCATTGTGTAACTTCAAAATTCAACTTTTCAGGCACGCTATCTTTCCGTTGTGCTAACTTTTTCGTATACGATTCGTATCAATTTCCTCGATCAAGTCATCCATTCATACACCCTAACTTTTTTCTCGATTCGATTTCACCTACTCAATCATTTTTGCGTTTCATTCTTCGCACAATCCTCAATCCCGTGCACGTTTCGTGCGCGTCATTTCTAATCTGTTCGAATCAACACGTCAAACTTCAAGGCTAAACTTTATTCAATGATACTCACTCTATGGCTTTGCATAACGCGACACTTGCTTATAGACTCCCCGACACCCCGAATCCTCAATCGATCGATCGACATTCCTGAGACTATCGCATACACCACTCAGGAATGAAGTCACCCAACAAATCCTTAAAACTATCATTCGATTCACAATCGACTTCTTCGAATCCCGTTCGAACCATTTCTCTAATCCCAAGCACGCTCATCTATATCGCATCGACGATACCGTCGCTCGATAGCACCCCTATCGATAATCATCCCATTTACTCAATCGAGTCTAACTCATTCTCATCCAACACAATTCGAATCCCGCACTCGACTTTTCTAAGGCCGACGCAACTTTGGTGTATATGCCCAGCCCGACTTAGCCAACCGTGCTTACGCGAATTATCTTTTTGTTTCTTGTCAAAAACTGTTTTCCTACGTTTTGCAAAAAAAGTTAGACTTATTGTATGGACATCCCGTGGGACAATTGAGAGAGAGCACACCAACGATTTCAACTTTGCGGAAGCAACAATTCAGAGTTTGCGAAAACAACGGAGTTAAAGAATTCAATCGGTAGTCCAAGGACGTAAAGCCGTGCTCTGATACCATTATGTCATGCCCCGCTCCCGTAGGAGCGATCGTCCTCGCTAAGGCGTGATGCCGCACGAGCCTAGATTGCGCTCGTGCAAGGCGGGTTCCATAACGGCCGATTTCAGTGGCTGCGACGGGGTCGTCGCACAGAAGTCCCATGCAGAGACATTGAATAATAGCAGCAAAAATTAAGAACAAAACACAAGTTATTCAAAGAAGCTCTTTATTAATATTGAAACAACGGTTACATTGGGACGCAAGGCCAAGATTACAAATCTCTCAAGCTCACTCACGCTCACATTACAAGTCACTCAGCTCTCTCTCATCTCTCAAATACAAGTCTTGGGCCGACGGAAACTTCGGAAGGCGATGTCCATACATTATGTCTCGTATAAGTCTTTAATCAATGCGGCCGCATGCTTCGAATCGCCAAGGAACTCCATGCCTTGACGCATCCAAGCGAGCTCCGCGCCACGAGCTTCTACCTGTGCCTGCACATGTAAACTATGTGGGTGTATGTACTCAACTGTACTGGTGGAATGAGCTCCTCGCCCACCCATACAAAACCAACACGTTTACTTTACTTTGTGCAACATAGTACCCTTTTTGATTGTCTTTCTACTCTTTCCTTAGGATCTATTTTAGGACGGACGCCTTGCCTACCTTGTGTCGTTAGACCATCCCGTGCTTGCAACATTCAACGTTAACTCATACCTTGCCTCAAGACCCTTCTCGTGCCAACAACGTTAACCTATCGAGTCGTGTTTGCCTTAGGCTTAAATCAGAGACGCAACTACGCGATGAAGCTCCATTTTTCGTGTGACCGTACTACAAACCCTTGCTGAGGCCGTGCCTCGCAATTCAGTGAGACTTAACCATATCGCCGCCTCGCGGCCCTTGCTACTTTGACCACCAACTGACCCAATCGAGACTTGTGAGCTAAGTGTCACTTGACCGACTTGCCCTGCTGCATTTCCTGACTTAAACTTGAACAACTCAAACCCAACTTTTGTAACTCACATGTCAACACTTGAGACTCGACGCCACATCTCGTGTTGAAGCACGACGCCTATGTTGAAACCCAATCTTAGGCCCAAACTTTGTGTTCTAACTTTACACACCTTCAACTCAACTCAATCCAAAGGCATACACGCGGATAGCCGCTATTTGCCAACATGTATATGAACTTGGCCACTAGCATCACAAGCTATACCTTGACGTATAGTTTTGTTAATCGGGATCCTTTCGACGCAAGTAGCTAGCTCCGTCGCAAGTCCCCGCTTAACCTGTGCTAAAACCTTATGCACGACTATACCCTGTTCCCTCCTAGGCCGAGTCGGCCCCATGGCCCAGGGTTACCGCTCGAGGGTTCATCGCCCTTGTCGACAAGTTGTCAAATGACCATGCAAGACTCGACACAAACTGACGTCTCACACAGTCATTCCTCTACCAAAACTAAGACTTCTATCCTTGAGACCCCTCGACGACCCACGGTCACGAGCATTCCTTTCCTTGAGACCCCTCGACGACCCACGGTCGCAAGCATTTCCTTCCTTGTTACCCTATCATTGGTTCAACTCATGAATGCCTATTTGATATCCCTTTCTCAAAACTCACTTTGAATCACTTATAGTCCTTGCCTTAAACATTCAGTCCATGCATCGTGCCTTAAGCCAATCATGCTCTACGCGACACTCCTGCCCGAGTCGACGGGCTTTGAGATCGTAGGACTACCTAACTTGACAAACCGCGAAGGAGCAGGACAGTGCTTGTAATGTCTAAGGTCGATCGGCATAACTTTGCCTAACTTAACTTCGTAACAACTTAACGAGCAAAGGCTACGTCAAGCTTTGCCTTAACGGATCGTGCCGTGCACGCATCCAACTTGGACGACCAAGTCACTCGGGTGCCTAGACTTAGGTCACAAGCCGCTCAACGCAACTTAACTCATGGCAAGCCAAGGCTATGCCAAGCCTTGGACGACGGGACCGTGCATGCTTTATGAAGTATTCATGCGGGCGACGCCTATGACTTAGGCTACGATCATAACTTCGCCTGCTCAACCAACTTTCCTTCTCCCAAGCCCCGGGACGAAGGACCGAGTGTCATTTTCAAAGCACGAAGTGCACCAACTCTAAGCCGACCGTTGGACCTTTCTATATTCTATCTCAATTCGACCCGTCGGGATTATTCCCCTTTAGCTATGTGAATTCGTCTCTTTTATTATCAGGCCTACTTGTGTACGTTAAAAACATGCGTTTTATTATGTGAAGGCAAAGATGAGGCAAGTTCACCGAAACTACCCCACCTGAGCGAGCGGTTGCCTTGACCGAGCGATGTCTTCGAGTAGCCGTTGCAAGACTAAGTCTGAACGCCGTTAGCATTTCGATTCCTCCGATTGACTGAGCAGGACGGGGCACTACACTATTGGTTTGGGAGGAACTGGTTCCACTTTAGGCAATGACGTTGAAGGAACATTGACGGCAGAAGAAGATGTTGGAGGGACATCAGAGACTAGAGAAGGAGTGACTGCATTCGCTTGTCCCACTGAATAATCTCTGAGATAGAGCCTCCCAGATCGAGTACCAGTCATTGCTTCTTCTTTTGGAACTAGTACGAAGGAAACTATGTTACAGTTCTTCATCTGAGTCTTGCTTCTGGAAGACTTCTTTTGGAGCGATGAAGGATTTGTCCAGAATTCCAAGCCAATACGAGACTGATTGTGTTGACGATGAAGGAAAAGAGGTATAGGAGACCCCTTCCCATGATTCAAGCCAGGGGCTTTCTGTAGATCATATCCCATCTTTGTCATTAATTAACAGGACTGTTGACTGCATAGATGGAATGCTGGCCGGTAATTGATTTCTGGCTTCTCAACTACTGTTTCAGCAGAAGGAAGTAAAGCCGCCGCTGGGATGAAGGTAGCATCCAAAGGTGGAAGATAAGCACCAAATGATGTCATATTACACGACTTGTACTTGGCTGCCTTTCTTGACTTTGTAGGAGAAGCTGATGTCTTTGATTCAAAGTCAGCAACCAAATCTGGATGGATCCACATAATTTTCCCTTTGTCTGTTGATAGGGGTACAAGTCTGTCACTTCGTACTGGCGGAAGGTTGACAATCTCCAGAGTGGCTTTTCGGATGGGGACAACTCCGTCCTGCAGAAGTTGAGCGGGAAAGTCGCCAAATTGTAGGGAGACGGCATTAGTATTCACAGTCTTCTCATCTTTCTGAAGGGTGATTGCCTTGGCATTGATCAGCCCTTGGATTTTTCCTTTAAGTACGTAGCACGCCCTGGTTGGATGTCCCAAGAACCTGTGATAGACACAGTATTTAGGATTATCAGTCTTACCTACTTTATCTGGCCGTTTTACTTCAGGCAGTTGAAGTTTGTTGCTCTTGATTAGACAATCGAATATGCTCATGATGTCGTCATCGTCAAAGGAATATTCCTCCTTAGTACATGGTGCTCTCTGTGGAGGTACCATCGTGGTAGGTATTGACTGACCCACATTGACGGCTAAAGCTTCTTTGCCTTTCACATTGATGGCTAAAGCTTCTTTGCCTTTGCGATTGTTATGACGACCGCCACTGTTGGTTGTAGAATGTTCATCTTTTTTAAGATTAGGCATCTGGATGCTTTTTTGAACTTGTTAGCACTGTCGTCGGCTGCCCTGGCACTTACTATGAAGGAGGCCCAGTCTTAAAATTGCGTGCATCCGATCCACATGCTGACTATAGGTAACAAGTTTGATTTGCATGTATCTATAGTCAATGCATCTGGAGTACCCAGAGACATTTTGAGTGCCTCATAACGAAAGCAGTCAATAAAACGTTCAGCAGTTTCATTAGGCCGTTGTTTGATTTTGATGAGGGCCGAAATGGTCATGTGATTTGTTCCCTCATAAAATCGTTCCAGGATCATTTGCTTGAATCATACAAAGGATGTTATGTAACCATCTGGCAAACTACGATACCAGTCGTAGGCTACCCACCAAGCATACGACGAATACTCTAGTGAGTAAAGCATCGTTTGGTTGGAGCTGATCGGTCATTACCTCGAAGTGATTGAGATACTGTCTCAGAGATGAGCTGCCATCAAACAGTATGATGGTTGGTGGCTTGTACTTAGATGGAAACGGGACTTCCTTCTACTCTACAGGGTAAGGTTGTTTGATTCCCAACTTCTGCAAACCATTCTTCTGCTTGAAGGCTTCGAACTGGTTACGTAGAAGCTTCACCATTTCAAGGGGATCTTCCGAGGCTTGGGAAGCATTAGACTGATTCGATGTGTTAGGAGGTGGAACTGGATGATAAGGACCACCCTTAGCACCAGACTGACATGGACTAGCCTGAGTTGGCATGGTAGCATTGTGAAGAGATTGTACTTCCAGACCAGTGTAGCAGGGCAGATGCTGTTATGTGTTCCTGAGTTGGAATTGGATTCTTAACCAGTGGAACAGTATGTTGTGCTGTGATCACAGCAAGCATACTTGCAACCATTTCAGCCATGGTTTTCAAGTTAGCCTCTAACGTACCAAACCTCTGCTCCTAACTGCCGGAGCTGGATGCTTATTATTCTTCATTAGTGACATAAACAGTCACTTCTCTGGCTACCGATGATGAACTGGTGGAAAAGATAGTCCGCTTGAGCTATGGCTATCGGCATTGAAGTCACGTAGGGAACTACCCCCAAGATGAATAATGGGAAGATTCCTTTGATCGAGGAAATCTTGGTCATAATCAGAAAGATTCTTTTTACCGATTATTTCCTGTTCGGAAGGAAGATTCCTTTGACCGATTGTTTCTTGGTCAAAATTAAGTAGATTTCTTTGACTGAAGACATCCCCAAGATTAGGAGAAGGAAGATTCCTTTGAGCGAGTAGGTCTCGGTTTCTTAATCCGGTATTTTGGTAGACCCCTTCACCGGAGTCACGGATACGATCAAGATATTGCTGACTGGGATTGCGAGATGCATTGCGTCTTAGACGTTTTCCACCCCCAGTACTTTAGGACGTCATATTGACCGAAGCATATAGTAATTCATCTTCATCTACCATAATGAGTTCAGGAGTTCGAGTATAGTTCAAACGGTCGAAGACTGACCGTTTAGCTGATTGACAACATTTGATCTCTACTTCATGGTGATGATTACAGTGATGTTCCTGATGTGGAGTTACAGGTGGACGAGATGGCCCTGCAATCTTCCATTTTTTATAAAAGTTCGCGGAGATCAATTACAGTGACGGGATAAGGAGAAGTCTGTTTGCCATTAAAATATCAAAGACAGGTATTACAGAAATACTAAAATTAATTATAAACTCGCTTGTACAAAGAAAAGCCTGGAAAGAAATCCTAGAAAACAATCTAAGTACAATTGTTTAGTTTTTAATTCTGGGGGTGACGGTGGAGGCTCGGAAAAGTGTATCAACTTTGCCTTACTCTTTGGACTATCTGACGCAGTTTTTAGCTCTTGAAGAAATTGCCCTTCGTAGGTTGCCAGCATCTTGCAGGAGTGTGGCACACTGCTATTTATAGTGATATATGTTTTGAGCCGCATAGATGGCCCGTGGCCACGTGGCTACAACAGCACGTAAAGACCCGCTCTTTGGTCGCAAGCTGGCAATTTGTTGGGATTTTGGTGCAGCAAATCTGGGTGGTTGAGATTTGGTCAGCCTACCACGTGTCCTATCGCAGGATAGGATTAATTTGCTGGAGTCATTTTGAGCCGCAAGAGTCTTTCAGTCTTCGGTCATGCTGGGCCGCATAAGACTCATGCGGCTTAGGTCGCAGTCTTCCTTAGCTTAAGGACTTTTGAGCCGCATAGATTCTGTATTTTGGGTCGCATAAAGCTCATGCGGCTTAGGTTATAGTCACCCTTGGCCTCATGAAGCTTAGAGACTTTAGGGCCGCATAAGTTGAGCCGTATAAGGTTCATGCGGCTCGGGTAGCAATCCTTCTGGCCGTATGACTATGTTTAAGCACATGAACCCTGTTTTTAGTGACATGACATTTTGTCTGATCGCATCTTATGTTTTTGTAAGAGTGTCAGAGCTGTCATTTTTGTCAGTTTTGACAGAGTTTGTCAGCTTTTCAGAAGGACTGATCAACTTGGCCGCATATCTTTCTTCTGCGGCTCAAATCAGTCTGGTTGCAGACAGGCCGCATGGGGTGCTGAATTTGTCATGCGGCTCTCCTTTATGCGGACCAGTTTGGCCTAAAGTACTTATGCGGCCAGTTGTGATCCGCATGAACCCCATATTTTCCATGCTTCTACAAGACCCCCTTCAAAGTTTTCAAATTATAAATTTGGAATACTTTGAATAAGAAGCATGGAGATATGTCAAGCCGTAGGGAGTCTTCAAGTCAGGAGAGACCTTTTGCCGCAGGGAGATCTTGAGCCGCAGGGAAATTTTGAGCCGCAGAGAGATCTTGAGCCGCAGGGAAATCTCGAGCCGCAGAGAGATCTTGAGCCGCAGGAAAATCTTGACCCTCAGAGAGACCCCATCCAGCCTGCCAGCTGTCATTGCTGCATTTAATTTCTTGATTTGGTTTTGGATTTGGGTTCTCTTTTTGAGATAAAGCCGACGTTACTAAGGATAAAATTCCCAAACGTCGTCATTATCTTTAATGATCTCGAGAATCGAAGCAGCACTCTTCAGAAACTCTATAAATAGGGGTTATTTCGAGAGAGATTTTTCTCTTTCACCTTTTTCTCCTTCGTCTTCATCTTTCTGACTCAATTTAGCCATGGATCCAAAAGCTTCCACATCGACTGGTGCGGCGGCCAAAGGGAAGGGACTTGCCTCTCCGTCGAGAGCAGCAGACTCTCCTTCCATTCATCCTGACGTGCAACCCCCTATCAAGGGTAAGGACAGTGGGAAGATGACGACTGGAATTTTGAATGGCCATATCGCATATTTTATGCACGGGCCTGTCATATATCGCCTCTGTGCTTTAAGCCTGGTCGATACATGCCCTATCTCATTTGGACCGCATATGTTCTGTATGATAGGGCCGCATGGGCTGAGTTGCATAAGCGCTACACATTCGAACCTGAACCGCATAAGCGCCCCAAGACTGATCCGCATGAACATTGCATGACTGAGCCACATAAGTGCCTCCTGACTAAGCCGCATGAACCACAGAGGTGCCTCATGACTGAGCCGCTTGAGCACTTCATGACTGAACTGCATAAACTGCATAAGTGCCTCATGACTGAGCCGCATGAGCACTTCATGACTGAGCCGCATAAGTGCCTTATGACTGAGACACATGAGTTTTGTTTGGCTAGGCCGCAGAGCTGAAGAATGACCTTTGTTTTCTTCTCACAGCTAAACCCTTTTTTTTCTTTTTTTATATTTTGTAGGGATCTGGCTAGCAAATTTCTCCAGGATCGGTGTCGGTGATAGAGTGAAAATGTACCATTCTGACACACACATCAGACAGCTCAAAACTTCCCATGCTTCGGAAGAGTTTTCCTCGCGCCAATTTGGCATACACATCAGACAACTCAGAACTCCTCATGCTTCGGAAGAGTTTTTCCCAGGTGGTAGGAAGAACCTTTATACCTCAAACAGTTGGACGGTGGTCAGGCATCATCAAGAACATCCTGTCTTCACGGCTCTCCAAGTAGGCAAAACCACCATCAGGGATGTTGTTTTGAAGGTATGGTCTTTTGGAGGAGCGGGACTAAGATATCCGCAATACGGAGGGGAGCAAAGCATGCTATATTTGCCCTCCTCCGGGCAGCTCCTTGGGGATTCAACAGCCTTGTTTGCTTCTCAGCTGTAAAATATGACTTCTTTCGAGGGCCACGAAACTGCTTTTTGGTGAAGGCGAAGTGCTGTCAAACTGACCAAACTATGTATTGCTAGATTTTGCTTTCTTTTCTTTCTGCTGCTGATGTAGTCCTATGAATATAACTGAAAATAGAATACATTCACTCTATTTTTTGCCTGTGGTATCTGTGGTGCTTGTATTAGAGGGCCTAATATAGCATTTTGATAGAGAATATCCTACTTGAGGACTTTTTGTGGACCTATTGCCCTTTTGTGCATCTAAAAATACGAGCAAATAGATTTGAATGATATTTTGTGGACCTACTACTCTTTTTGTGTACCGATGGTGCGAGTAATAGATTTGGATAACTTCTGTGGACCTAATATATTTGAAACGAAACCTACCAGAGGTAATATGGACGTGATAGGTTTTGTGGTCTTAACACCATGTCTTTTATCCTGGATTGGGTGTACAGGTGTTAAGTCAAGAGACTATCGAGATCAGAGGTAATATGGACGTGACACACGATAATCAAGAATGATTTTTGGTGGACCTATTACCCTTTTGCGTACTGGTGGTACGAGTAATAGATTTGAGACAAAACCCAACAGAGGTAATATGGACGTGATAGATTTTGTGGTCTTAACACCATGTCTTTTATCCCGGGTTGGGTACAGGTGTTAAGTTAGGAGATTATCTATATCAGAGCTAATATGGATGTGATATATGACAATTGAAACATCAGAGCGAAAGTTCAGAGGTATCAATATACATGACTTGTCACTCGGAGAGATGCAATGTAAGTCCCCTCGGAGGGAACAGAGTGTAAGTTCAGAGGTACCAGATGTACATAACTCGACACTCTAGGCAGTATTCTCTTTCTTCTTCTTTTTCTTTTTTTTAGTCTAACGGCAGCCTCTTATTGATGAAATAAGGAATTTTGTCCACAGGGATTACATCATCAGGAGAGGGGCTATCCACCTGTGTAACCAGGTACTTAGCGAGTTCTACGTCCTCTTCGGCTACCCCCTGCGAGACCGGAGGTTGGGGACTGCTTACGCAACTTGACCACCAAGGGTTCAGCTTGTGGTATTGGCTTGCCTGAGGGTGTCGGATGACACTTGGTTGTCGGCTCGTCTTGGGAAGACGGATGACAATTAGCGCGACAAGGGACTTTGTATCTTCCGGTTGCCTTTGAGTGGCAATCGGATCACCATCGGCGTCACAAAGGGCCTCGCATCTTCCTGTTGCCTTTGATTGGATTTCGACAATCGGATCACCATCGGCCCTATGACGGGTTTTGGCTCCTGGCTGGATCTCGGGAGCCGGATGACCATTGGTTCCAACTATACAGCTGGGGTGGGGGAACAGGGCACCTCTTTATGTAAAGTTGTGACAAGGGGTACGGCTTTGCCCGATTTACGGCCTTGAAGATGAATCCTCAAGGGTTCCTTTGGCCCTGTGATGGCCTCCAGTTCGTCAGTTGTGTGTTTCTTGGATTCGTCATATAGACAAGCCTCCGAAGAGTAATAAGATTCAACCCCTTTGAAGGGATCGATGTCGGCGAATTCAGTCTTCACGAAGCCGTGCTTACTGACATACTTGAAGCACTGGTGAAGGGTGGATGGTACGATCATATAGTCATGTATCCACGGACGTCCCAGGAGGATATTATAGGACGTGTCTGCATCTATGACGTAGCAGGTAACCTCCGTCTTCAGGTCACCAATCTGATATTTCAATCGAATCTTCCCTAGGGGATAGCTCCTTCCCGAGTTGAAACCGCTAATGGCAGTATTGGTTGCCGCTAGCCGGAGTATAGGGATGCCCAGAAGTTGCAGCAAGCTTTTCGGGATGATGCTTATCGACGAGCCAGAGTCGATATGCATCCGATCCACCTTGATGTCGCCTATGTATCCAGTGTAGTACAAGGGGCGATCATGCAAATTGGACTTGATCAACATGTCCTGTGCGGTAAATACGATGTTGGGCATTGCATCTGTGCAGTTGCTTTCCTGTAGATCTGCTGACAGGTATTCCCCTGGAGGCTTGACCTGGGCTAAGTAGGCGTCAGCATTTTGGAGTGCTTCGCTCAATGCGACACGAAGATCCTTGGAGAGCCTTAGGAGCTCGTATAACGACAACTTTGCTAGCGTATTAGCCAATTGTGCTAATATGTCAAAGTTGTAAGGTTTCTCCAGCCCCTGAGGTGCATCGTTACGGAGTGGCCTGTCGAAGCGGGTTTCCTTTGGCTTGGGCTTATCTGCCGGTGGAGGCTGAGGCGGCCTTGGAACATCAGATGTAGGCAACGTTGCCGGCTGAGGATCTTCGACTGAACTGTCGAGTATGGGCTGGACTTGTGCCCTAGACCGGGTAACAATGGCTGCCGATTCCTCAGCTTCGGCTGAAATTGTATGACAGGATCTAGACTTCCTGTCCTTCTTCTCGTTGGTAGGAGATGACACCGCCTGGGTAACTTTGGGCACTAAGTCTAGGTGCACCCACATAATCTCTCCTCGCGATGTGGTGAGAGGTACCAAACCAGTTGTCTGGTTTCGGACGGGTGGAAGATTAGTAACCACTATCGTTGCCTGAGGGACAGGTATTACCCCGTCTGGAGTATTTCTTTGGGGGAAATCACTGAATTGAATAGATACCATATTCACAGCCACAGTAACCTCTTCAAAATCTATCGACAGAGCTTTGGAGTCGATAAGACTCTGGATGTACTGCATTAATTAGAAGCAGTCATGAGTGGAATGATGGACATAGCGATAGAAGTGACAATATTTTGGGTCCTCCATTTCTGTCGTTCGGGGCTCGCGCCTTGGTGGAGGGAGCTGGATCCTACCCCCTTGCAAGAGAATATCGAAGATAGGTTTGACATGACTATCTTCAAATGAGTAATTCACCTTGGGCCATTGACCTTCCGCCTGTTTTTGTTCAGGCTTCTTGGTCGCATCAGCGACCATGGCCTGTTTGCCTTTATTGTCCCGGTTGGAGGTGCCGCCACTGTTGTTGCTGGAGGTGGAACCAGGACGTTTGCCCTTATCCTCTCCATCTGGGATGTGTAATCCCAACTGGCGAGCCTTCTTCAACTTTGCCTCCGTATTGGTATTACTTATGATGAAGGTCATCCAATCCCTGAACTAATCATCGCCCATACAGAGGCTAATTGCGGGGAGCAACTTCTTCTGGCAGATTTTAATCAAGGAGCTCTCGGGATTGCCTTGGGGCAATATCATTGCAGTTTGGCGAAACTGCTCGATATAGTTCCTTGTTAGCTCCTTCTCTCCCTGAACGACGTCTATGAGAGACGACATTTCACATCATGCCCCACTTCGTAGAACCTCTCCAGGAACATGTGCTTGAAGCCGTCAAAAGAATGGATGCAGTTGTCGAGAATGTTGCGGTACCAGTCGAACGCGATCCCCTCAAATGCTCCGATGAATAATCGTATGAGGATGGCATCGCTATGCGGCAAGTGGTCGGTTGTGTCTTCAAAATAAGTCATGTACCGACCAGCAGAGGTCTTCCCGTCATACGAATCTATATGGAACGGTTTGTAGCGTGGGGGAAAAGGAACATCTCTCCACGCGACAGAATATGGCTGCCGTATTCTGAGGTCTCGGGAGGAGTCTCGGGCATTGAACATTGCTCGAAGCTCCTGGACTTCCCTCCTTGCCTCCTTGGATTCATCCGTAGCTGAAGGAACGGATGCTCCTAAAGGATCATCACCCAAAGGAGGGGAAGTCGTGTTGGAGTCCGCATTGACTGCGGCTCCCAAGCTTGTTTGTCCAGGCATCCTTGCTGGTTGAGTTGGCAAGGCGGCTTTGATTTTGTCTACAGACTTGACCAAGGATAATAGCATGGCTTCAAGTACTTCTAGACGTTGTCGATCAGTCGGTCCTTCAGGATCGTCGTCGGCCATAAAAACTGTCCGTATGTGGGTAGACATGGAAGGGACCATAGAAGAGGAGCTCTCTGTGTCGTATTCTCGTACAGAGAAATCGTCGGGTAATGTCAGAATGTCATCTTCCTCGGACTCGAAAGGGATGCTACCACCTGTGCAGGAAGCCGCATCGTCTTGGCGAGGGTGGTCGCCCTCAGGGAAGTCCAAGTCTGTTGCGTAATTTCGGGGAATCTCTACCCCCTGTGTACGCTCTTGGTACACCGGGTTATCGCATATATTGAGAGGACTGCTACCCCCAGCTTCATCTACTCCCAAGGAGGCCGAAGGTGCATCCCTAGGTGCTGGAAGGTTCTTTTCGGATCGAGTGCCTAAATAGACACCCCCTGTGGCTGTCGACGGCAACCTTCCAAATGAGGGTTTCCTTGCAGTGCTGGCTGAGATTGCCGGGCTGGAAGAGCCTGTCTTCTTTCCCCCTTACCTGGAGGAACCTTTCGAGTTGAATTACAGGAGGTGAAAGGAAACTCCTCGTCTCCCGGAATTTGCACCTATTTTTCGAGTTGTTGTCGGACAGGTGCTGGCTGCTGCAGTCGTTGGAAAATGGACTGTCGATCTTCAGGTGCTGCCGACTTATCGTAGCAGCAGTTAATGATGACTTGGTTGCAACGACATCCCGAGATGGACTCATCGTATGCCAAGGTTGCCTCTTTGCGTTTGTGAGTAATCACCTCGTGCAAGTCGATAGCAGGCTGATCTACCTTTGCATCAAACTTGTGGACTCGGGTATCCCGAGCAAACAGGTGCGTAGGTATCATGTTTGCTCCCTGATCCGAGGCTAGTAAAAGCACTTGCTCTCGATCGTTGGAGGGAGACTTTAGAGACCCACCCTGTCAGTTAGCCCTGGGGACTGGACGCAGGTTGTTCTGTACAACTTTCCATCAGGAGCCCGTATAACAGTTAACGATGCCCGTTGACGGTCAGTAGCTTGGACAGTTGACTGGGCTAGCTGGGTCCGCACTGTCCTGGACTTCTTCAACTTAGCACCTGAAGCCGCATAGTAATAAGAGCCTTGATTAGAATATTCCACATTCTCAATAGGCCGCATGGAGTCGGGTCCGCATGAGAGACGGTCGAACACAGAGCTTCTGACAGGGCCGCATGAGACATTCTGTCTGAGGCCAGGATTGGCTGCCGCATGGGCCATCTTTCTGCGGCCAGAGTTAGCAGCCGCATGGGCCGTCTTCCTCCATCTAGAGTTGGCTGCCGCATGGGCCATCTTCCTGCGGTCAGAGTTGGCAGTCGCATGGGTCGTCTGCCTGCGGCCAGAGCTGGCTGCCGCATGGACAGACTGCCCATTTCTCATATGCGGCCTCTTCTTCGTCCGTATAGATTTCCCTTGTGCCCCCAAAAACTCAGCATCGTAGTGTTTTCTTTTACTGGATTTGGGGACAGTGGGGTCCTCTGTGGTCGGAAGCAAAGCCACAGGAGAGGTTCGATCACCGTCTTGGGCCGCAGAAGGAGCTTCTTCGAGAACTTGGTCGGGGGCAACAGTTTTGCGCTCCTACGTCCTGCGAGTTCTCTTTTGGTTGGCTCGCTTCTGTGACGGGTTGGCGCTCCCTTCAGAAAGCATTTCTTCGAAGGCTAGTTGGTCAAAATGAACCACAAGCATTTGCTGCGTAGAGCCGAGCTTGGACGCGTCGGATTGCGTCACCAGCTTCTCATCAGAGGAGAAGGACATCCCCAGCAGAGTCGCCATCATGTTTGCCATTAAAATATCAAAGACAAGTATTACAGAAATACTGAAATTGATTGCAAACTCGATTGTACGAAGAAAAGCCTAGAATGAAATCCTAGGAAACAATCTAAGTACAATTGTTTAGTTTTTGATTCTGGGGGTGACGGTGGAGGCTCGGAAAGTGTATCAACTCTGCCTTACTCCTTGGACTATCCGACGGAGTTTTTAGCTCTTGAAGAAATTGCCCTTCGTAGGTTGCCAGCATCTTGCAGGGGTGTGGCACCCTGCTATTTATAGTGGTATATGTTTTGAGCCGCATAGATGGCCTGTGGCTACGTGGCTACAACAGCACGTAAAGACCCGCTCTTTGGCCGCCAGCTGGCGATTTGTTGGGATTTTGGTACAGTAAATTTGGGTGGTTGAGACTTGGTCAGCCTGCCACGTGTCGTATCGCTGGATAGGATTAATCTGCTGGAGTCATTTTGAGCCGCATGAATCTTTCAGTCTTCGGCCATGCTGGGCCACATATGACTCATGCGGCTTAGGTCGCAGTCTCCCTTAGCTTAAGGACTTTTGAGCCGCATAGATTCTATATTTTGGGCCGCATAAAGCTCATGCGGCTTAGGTTATAGTCACCCTTGGCCGCATGAAGCTTAAAGACTTTAGGGCCGCATAGGTTGAGCAGCATAAGGTTCATGCGACTCGGGTAGCAATCCTTCTGGCCGCATGACTATGTTTAAGCACATGAACCCTATTTTTAGTGACATGACATTTTGTCTGATCACGTCTTATCTTTTTGTCAGAGTGTCAGTGCTATCATTTTTGTCAGTTTTGACAGAGTTTGTCAGCTTTATCAGAAGGACTGCTCAACTTGGCCGCATATCTTCCTTCTGCGGTTCGAATCAGTCTGGTTGCAGACAGGCCGTATGTGTAGAAGCATGGAAAAGAATAAAGAAAGATTCATGCGGCTAAGGATTCCCATGCGGCTCAGAGAGCTCATGCGGCTCAGAGAGCTCATGCGGCTCAGGGATTCCTGCGGCTCAAAAGTCCATACGGCTCGAGTAATCCCATGCGGCCCAAAGAGGAGCCACGTGGCCTTCAACAGCTCCTCCCTTTGTCTTTTGCTGCATTTAATGCCCTAACGGCTGACGGCTCTGACAAACGACAGCTCTGACATAAAGGCGCAATAATGACTGACATAAAGGCACGTTCCTAGGGAAGGGGAGAAAATCTTCTCACAGTTGGCAGGATCCACCAAATTCTGAGGCATGCGGCTGCTGCATTTATGCGACCGACCATTCCATGCGGCTGCATATTTTATGCTGTCGGCCACCGTCATGCGGCTGCATCCATTATGCGGCCACCCATCAGCATGCGGCTGCTTATCCCCATGCGGCTGCCCACCTTCATGCGGCTGTTCATCCCTATGCGGTTGCCCATCTTCATGCGGCCGTTCATCCTCATACGGTCCACCCATATGCGGCTCTGCCAAGACAGCCCAGTCAAGACATGTGGCGCTCTTTATGATAATCGAGACATGTGGCAGTCCTATCCACCTGAGAACTATGGCTGATTGCGAATCCTAACAAAATCAGATTTGTTGCAATCACCATAATTGCCCAGATCAAGTCAAATCGAGCAAATTGGACACATGGCGGGTCATTACAAGTCACGAATATTCATGGCAATCAACATTTATTGCCCACAGAGATTCAATGCAATCTACATTAATTACCTAGATTTGCTACAATCAGAATGAAAGGCCCAGATTAATTGGTCCTTAACAGCCGACATATCAAGGAGGCAATCATTGCAAACCCTAGTGATTGCATCCCACTCCTATAAATAGCAAGGTGCCATTCCCTTGCGAAGAGGACCTTTTTTTGGAGAAGAGCACCAGAGCACCTAAAGAGACTTAAAGAGAGAGAGCAAAGAGAGCATTTCTTCAATGCCAAGCAGATCTTCCTCGGAGCCAAGGCTGCATCCGATCGTCCAAGGAGTAAGGCAGAGCTGCCGTTGCTTTCCCGAGCCTCTACCGTCACCCCCCAGAATCTAAAATAAACAATTGTACTTAGATTGCTGTTCCTAGGTTTTCGTCCCTAGGCTTTTTTTGTACAAGCAAGTTTGTATTGTGAAGTAAAAGTCCAGTCCTCCGATAATTGTTCTGTTCTTTTATATTTCATGGCAAACACGATGGCGACTCTGCTGGGGACAAACTTCTCCACGGCTGAGAAGTTGGTGACGCAATCGGATGCAGCCAAACTTGGCTCCACGCAACAGAAGATGGTCGTCCGTTTCGACCAACAGGCGTTTGAAGAAATGCTCTCCGACGGGAGTGCTGGCCCGGTCCAGAAGCAAACCCGCACAAAGAAGGCTCGCAGGGAATGGAGGCCAAAATCTTTTGCTCCTCCCCAGGCCCTGGACGGAGTACTCTCTGCTGTCCAAGACGGCGAAGACGACTCTCATGCGGCCCCACTTCAAGCCATAGAGGACTCTGTTGTCCCTAAGTCCGACAGAGGAAAGCACTACGATGCTGGACTTGCAGGGACAAAGAGTGATTCTATGTGCTCCAGGAAGAAGCCGAACACTCATGCGGCCAAAACTGCCAGCCGCATGTATGATGCTCATGCGGCCAAGACTGCCAGCCGCATGCATGATACTCATGCGGCTGAAACTGCCAGCCGCATAAAGAATATCCATGCGGCTAAAACTTCCCGCCGCATGAAGAAAGCCTATGCGGCCACAACTGCCTGCCGCATGAAGACTGTTGACTCCAGCCGCATGCTGCCTGCTCCATGCAGCTCAGGCTCAGTCTTCGATCGTCTCTCCTATGGTCCTGATCTTTCATGTGCCCAAGAAGACATGTCTGACTCTCTCCAGCACCACTTAGACTCTTCCTATTATGTGCCCTCACGCACTAAAGTGAAGAAGTCCAAGGCAGCGCGAGCTTGGCAAGCTCAGTCCGCTGTCCCGACCTCTGACCATCCGAGCGCTCCATATACTATTATACGGGCCTCTGATGGGAAGTTGTACAGAACCACTCGAGTCCAGCCCCCGGCGACAAACGGACAGAGTGGTTCCCAAAAGTCTCCCAAAACCCAGGGAGCAAACATGGTCGTTCCTGACCCGTCTGACTTGCGTGAGGTTATCCTCCATAAACGCAAGGAAAGAGAAGAGGCCCCGATATGCAAAGAGTCCTCACATGGACGTTACTGCACCCAAATCATCGTCAATTGCTGTTGCAACAACATGACAGTAAAAGAAGACCGGCCGTCCGTTTTTCGAAGAATACAGCACCCGAGCTCAGAGGACGAGGCACCTCCTGTTGTCTCCTGAAACTCTACTCAGAAAATCTCCACCGATGGGAGAGGTTAGAAGATAAACGTCTCCTGCCCGAAGATTTCAACCACTGTGACTAAGAAAATGTTGTCTAAACGGTTGTCCACCACCGGAGTTTTCCAAGGCACCCGTTCGAAGAAAAAATCTGCTACAGTGGGAGATTCATCATCCACACCACTGGGGGTCACCGAAACTGGGGATAGCCCTCCTTCGAACATCCACGAGAATCCAATGTTCCAAGGAGACGAGCTCGGAGAAACAACTCTTCCATCAGATGCAGCAGATGCCGACGTCCCCGAGGACGTCCACGACTCTCAAGATGAAGCAAGCTATGAAGTTGGGGGTACTATTCCCTCCGAGTTCGAACCAGAGAAGAACATTCCCACATACCCAGATGACTTCTTGGTACACGGGGGGGGGCACGTCCTCCACCTTTCCTTCTATCTCCTCTCATGTAAGGACGGTGTTCATGACGGATAGCAACCAAGGGGTTCCAGTGATCGCCAACGCATCGACACTCTGGAGGCTATACTGCATGCCTTGGTCAAGTCTGTAGACGAGATCAAAACGGCTCTTCCAGCTCTGCAAGGAGGGACGCCTGGCCAAACAAGCGCGGGTCCCGCAGTCAATACGAAATTACCTTATAAAATATTCTTATTAAAATCTTATTGCTAATGTTTTACTCAACAAATCCTTTATTATTCTAAACCCTAAAACTCACTTGCTAGACATTTCATACTTATTAGTTTACTTATTAAGGCTTGCTCCTTATATTAATACAGGAAATGGCTCAGCCTTTGAGCTAGCCCATTCAATGTGGTGGACTCAGCCCACCAAATTGGGCCCAAAATTTATTTGAACTCATCTCACAGACCCAACCAACCAAGCCTTCCTCATTCAAACTCGTCTCTCCGTGCTCCTCACAGTTGTATTGCACGGACACAGTGTCTATGACACTGACACGCACTCCTTCTAATTTTAACTGCTCGAGCTCTGGCTCTATCGAGACAGGACACAACTTTGTGTCGGTATACAGACTCTGTCTCAACAAGGAGAACCCGATTAATACAAAGAGGTCAAATAGTGATAACACACAGAAAATGAACCTGTATCGGCTTGAACTGAACTCGAGTACAGAGACGGGATCTTCACGAATTGGACATAGCTCCTGTGTGTCCAGACATGAACCACAACCTAGTTTAGCAATTTCATCAAGCAATTAGAGTGCACGAATCAAGAACTAAGTGAATTCTTGATTCTAAATCAAGAGAAAAGATAGGAAAATCAAATCAAATTCCAAAGAATTAAGTGTCGTTCACTTACTGATCATCGGAGTCCGATTTTGATTCAAATTCTTGATCGATTTTGGATCAAATTGATCGTTGATCTCGACCGCTCCAATCATGATCTAGTGATGAATCACGATATTGCTCCTCCCGACTTGGCACTGCTCGCCGATACTCAACGATTGTTTCCTGACTGAAGCAGAGTTTCTTCACCTGAGCGACTTCTCAGGATCGTCGGAGAAGCTCATCTGCGCTCAGCAGATCAAATCATGAGAGAAGTACTAGTCGCTCGTCGAAGAAGAAACCTTCACTAGCAAAGATGCCATAGCCATAACTTCGACAACAATGTCGATCTTGTGGTGGCGCGGTTGATGCACTGCACACCAGAGCTCCACGACTTCGAGGACAAAGTACAGAGGCACAACAGAGTGACTAGCAGACGACATAAAACTTGTCACCGGTCTGCCATGGCCGGAGCTAGGGCTTGATTAAGCGACGATTAGGGGTTCGTAATTGTTTTTGGAGAGAAGAGAATTTATGGAGAAGAGGAAAAGATTTTTGGCAGAGCTTCGCTTTCGATTTAGAAGGATGAAATGGAAGGAGGTAAGGATTGGTTTAAATAGATTTGCAATGAAAGATTATGAATTTACAAATAAAACTGCTTTATTTGCAGAAAGATTTCATTTATCACAAAACTATATAAAAATGCCATTTAACATAGACTTGATTATGACTAGGTGCATTCATGTAGGAAAGGTTGTTTGGGAGTTAGTTGGGGTTGTTAGAGGTCAGTTAGAAAGTAGTTATGGTAGTTACAAGAAGGGTAGAGTTTGTTCAATGTTAGTTATGGAGGTTGGAGGGAGCATTCTAGATTTGATTAGGCATGGATAATCAATTAATTCTAGAACCTTCCTACTCTAAACAATGGCTAACCATGACACCCTAATAAGTACAAATAAAGATACCGTTTTCCTAATATTTATAATTATGCCATTGCCTAATTAGAAATTTTTTATTCTCCAATAAAATATAAAATATCTCTCAAATAAAAAATATTAGGACATTTTCTAAAAATATTTGGGAAACTAGGAGCTTTATTTATTGTGGAAAATAGGGGTTACACATAGTTTGCCAAATCCAATCATGGATCTGTTATATAAATAATAGAGATGTAAATAAAACCATTTCAAGCATAATTGAAAATAGTAAATAAGAAGACATATTTCCTAGCCATCTTAGGAAAAATAAATGATATTACATATAGAATCTATGCTAGGTAATCAAAGCATACCATTTAGATACCATCAGTTACATTTGATATTGAATCATGTAATTCTCCATAAGATGTTATTGGAAAATATCTTCACAATATTGCCCGACAGTAACAAAAACAAACAATATTTGGCATTAGGCACAAGTAAGGGATGGTAGACTGTGAGCACTATGAGCATTAGGATGGCAGCAGGCCATTAGTATAGGAGTTAGGAGCAGGACTTAAGCTTTTTTAGGAAGGGTATTTGGGTCAGGGCTCGAGTTCACTCTTGAGGCAAGGATTTAGGAAGGGTATGAAGAAGTTAAGAAGTGACTTGGGGTGTTAGCTTTGAAACTAATCTTATGATCAGTCATTACTGGATGGGGGTGAAGCCAGGTCATGAGTAGCCTACAATACTAGAGTGTGTTTGTAGAGTGTAGGGTACCAGCTATTGGGAAGGGGGTTGAATGGCCTAACAGATGCAACATCAGTTGCTTTGATGTGAGCCAGGACCAATGGTCCCTTCAATATGCAGGCAAGAGAGAAAAAGGGGCCATTGCCTAGTGGTGGCAGTGTGGAGAGATTTAGGTGATTGGCCAAATAGACATAGAGGGGAAGATTTGTGGTTCGAGTGTTAATGTACATATATAAATCTACTAGAGTATGTAACCTTCCTCCGGGATCACTCAATTCTTAGATAAACCCAATTCTGTCTGCTTGGATAACGAATTTGGTTTAGGTGTAATATTGAGTTAGAAACATTGGATTATATCTCAACATAAAGCATATAGCATTTAGGAATGTGCAGTGCAGTGGTTTTAGGAAAATATGGATGTTTGAATGAAGGTGTAGGATATAGGGTGAGACACTATATAGGATACTACTATAGTTTTTATACTAGAGTTAAGGTAATGGTCTAATAAGCTTACACCTATACTTTAAAAGCCACACAACCTAGAAAACTTAGTTTATAGACACAAACAACCTAGAGGGGACTAATTGGACGAGTTTGACCTAGTTTGACCTAGTTTGACTTAGCTTGACCTAGTTTGACTTATTTTGACTTAGTATGACCTAGTTTGACCTAGATTGCATATCATGCACTAGAAAATCATGCCTAACTCTTTTAAAACCCTTTTTAACTATGTATATTTCATCTTTAGGTCTGTGACTTCACTATAAGCCTTGATTCTCTATTGACATTTTCCAACGGATCTCAGGCGAGTACATTCTCTGATAATATTTCTGTTTTATGATATCCTATATGTTTCTTGTATTTAGTGTAGATATCTTTGTTCTCTTAACACATTGTTCATATGAATTGGTATTTGTCTGGATCCCGTCATGAGATGTTATTCCTTGTATTCCTTGGAATATCTTGTGCAAACCTTGTCCTTGTTCCTTGTGCATTGTATAGACACGATTCCTGTAAAGCCTCGTGACCTTCTCAGAGAATCCATGTCATAACGTGTCATGGTTGGATCCACTATACTAGTCGAGGGCGGGGAGTATTAGCGTAGATACGTGATCAATACCCTCCTTGTATCAAGTTTTGAATCTTAAACAGTGTTAATCATGCACTGCACGTATGATTAACCGGGCTATAAACACTTGTGTCAAGTTCCTAAGCCGATCACATGTTGAAACTAGTGCTAACTTACATAGATAGTAGTTTATTGATTCATGTACATGATATACACTGTTCTTTTGCTCTTACATTCATTTACAGTCTTGATATGCCTTACCATGTTCATATACGTATTACTTTACCTTGTATATTCTCTCTATTTACTGCTACATATTCTTTATCGTCTAACAAGAACTGTTATTGGAGATTGTGCTCGTTCCATCCTGAGTTGATGTTAACAAAATTTTATAGATGACGGCGAGGACGAGTGTCCTACCTACTATGGTCCTTATGACATAGTGAGCATTGGTGCTCTTTTGGCCATTTTGTCAAATACTTGGCGTACGTATCGAATACGTTGTGACACGCCCATAATACGCACTCCAAATGGATCCAAACTTTATCCAAAGCACACCCTCATGTTTTAAATCACTAGCATGACCCATTGAACCTTTTTTACAACCCTAGAATTACTATTCTCAGATTTTCCCCCAATTTGAATCAAATGCAAAGGAAAAATTACTCAAATAGGAAAATGAGAGTCTAAACTCTTTACTAATGGTAACCATAATATATGGGGGTCCCTAATTAATGCCTCTACACTATTTACTATGAATTAAAAGGGTTATGAATACATATACCTATTGGGAGACGGATTCCCAATGAAATAGTCCCAAGATCTAGAAGCCCTCAAGCTCCAAGTGCTCAAATCCTTCCAAGCTTGTTTCTAGAGACTTCTACTCTCCAAGTGGAAGGGAAGGAGACCAATTTGAAAGAATTTGGAGAAGATTTGAGTGTAGGAATAATTTGGGGAAGAACTCCTAAACTAGGGTTAGGTTTTGGAATGAAAAGAGGAGGAAGAAGAAGATGTTCCTTTTAAATGGAAGAGGTAGCTACCATAGGCTAGGATTTGGGGGTTTTAGGCTTGGTAAAATGTCTAGGAAGCCCTCTCAACTTGTCATGACAAGTTCTAGTGAAAAGGCTTTCTTCTAATTAGGTGTTTAGCCAAATTTCTAAATGACTTGCTAGCCTACCTAGAGACTAACTAACTTAATGAAATTGACTTGTTGATTATCTAATCTCACTAATTAGGTTCACTAGGGTACTAACAATTATTCTAACTAAAGGTTAACCACTAATCATATTCAATAAAAACATATACACTATTTTTATTATTACAATAATTAATTCAAAAATATAATTACTAATTTTTTAAAATATATTTATCGCTTAAAATATAATTTGAATACTATTATTCACAATAATAACAAGAAATAGGAATAGTATAAAATATTCCTATTCTGAAAAAGTGGTAGTTACCGGGTGAAATACCCTTCTTTGTTTGATAACCTTGAGGTAGGACTTTTGTTTTAAGTTTCGCGGATGAAACTTTTTCTTAGTGGTATATTATGTAGTATCCCACTCCTAGCGGTTCACTATGTAAGGCTTGTGGCTTGATTTACTCGGTTGAAACCGAGTATTGGAGAAACTTTCCGTCGGCATTGAATCGATGACAGACAAATGCATAAGAACCTTTCTAATTAATGGATCGGTTTCCCTTGAAATGAGTCCAATAGTTTTCTCTGGATGTTTTGCTGATTTTGCTGCTTAGTTTTGATGGATACTTTTCTGAATGGTTTTCGATAATTTGATTCTTGCTCATTTTCATCTATTTTTATTGCATTCATTCCTGAGAAGTCTGAGAGAAAGGAACATAACGAGACGGAGTATTAACCAAAGTTTTGGTGCCATCGAGGTGGACGTGTGAGAGAACTAATCGAACAAGTGTTTCTCTCTCTCGAGACAATTCTCTAATTGGTGAGTGTGGATTCTTTGTGGTAGTTTGTCCCTTCTCCGCTACTCCTTCATGCCAATTAAATGAATTCTCTTATTGCCTTACTACATTCATTGATCGATAACATGATGCTAATGCCACAAGTCAATACCACTAAAAAGCTAGTTAAATGAACATTAAAATGAATTGATTATGCTATTAGTACTAATGAATGAATGAAATGCTATGTGACCCTATGAGAATTGAAATGGTGCTTGTCCCTATGAACATTGAAATGTTGCGATAAATGTTGATATGAAATGATTTGTTTGAGATAATGAATATGAAATATTGGGAAATGAACATGTTGTCACTTTACTTTCAATATTAACATACGTTGTATGCTTATCGAGCCGGACATGCATTCGTATGGTCATGGACAACTTGTGCACAAGGTTTGAGATATGTTTTCTCGAACGATACCCAAGGCGTTGGAGATCGATTTGGCCTAGGAGGAAATATTGGCGTGCTATGGGAGCATAGGTATTGCAAGGTATTCTTAGAGGCTAGCTACCTACTTTGAAGTCATCGCCTTACCTTGAAGTCCTATATGGAAAAACGTCCGTATGGTATAACAACGGAGTGGCCATGTAGTCAGGATGCATGCTAATGATTATCTTATGCAGGGCGGTAAGTATTATTTCATGTACCATATACAGGTATGCAGGATTGACAGTGGGTAAAGTATTACATATTCTATTTATTTTATTGTTGTTTGACTTGAATGATTACAATATCTAATTGTTGCTAGTCCCTAATAATAAATCTCATGATTGAAAATGCTTATCATAATTTCAAATGTCGGTTTAGCTGAGTGGGCCAATAGGGCTGGCCGGTGCATTTTTATAATGTGTTAACCCCTCTTCCACAGGTACTGGAGAAGGTGCGGGCGCGCGCGAGAGATAAGGCTTTTTGAGTTGTTACTATTTTCAAGTTAATTTCAAATAAAGACGCACAAAGTATTGCAGAGTTTCCATGATTGCTGCTTGGATTGTCAAATGTAATAAAGGGGGAAAATGTTTGGAACGAGAAGTATTTTCATGACAACGTATCAGTTCTTTTATTTTCATGAGTTGATGTAAGCCGGAACGTTATTTCAAAGAGTACTGAGAAAAGTTGCATCTTGCTATAATGATCAATAAAAATTAATTATTTCTTCCAGTACTGCGTACTCAATATTTCTGCAACGTGGCTGTGTTTTCAAATGTTTCAAAATGACACAAGTGAGAATGTTCTTGCCTTATACAAGTGCAGCACCAGACTTGAACGGTATCACCCCCAGGAGGACGATCGATTAAGTATAGTCAAAGCGAGGATGAACGATTTACGAAATCGGGGCGTGATAAAAGTCACCTAACCATTATACTTATGAATATGCTGTTAAGAATAAACCTTCAACACATGAGCACTCTGGCTGTATGGGATTGCCAAAGTCCCCTCTCTGGGAATTAGGGGACTATGTGCATAACGCTCCTCGAACATCAGAGGCAATACTACCAGAATAAGTCATATTAGCGACGCCCAAAAACTTCGCTAAAATGGAAAAAAATGTCGCTAAAACTGTTTACCGACGTATTTAGCGACATTTTTCTGTGGTCGCGAAAAGCCATGTCGCTAACAAGCAAAACTTCGGTAATCGTCGCTCTTACCGACGCTTACCGACATAAGAAAACGTCGGTAATTCTTGAACATTTATCGACATTCACCGGCGCACCATTGGGAATATGGCGACGTTTGAAACGTTGACCAATGTCGGTAAATCCTGCAACATTTAGCGATGTATATCTAGTACTTACCGACGTTCATTGACTCTGTAGATGAAGGAAATCCTAGGACGTTTACCAGGTAGTGACGTCGACGGAGTCGACGATGATGAAGGCACACCCAGAGGAATCCATGGTAGATAACAGCCTCGTACTGCTATCAACCATCAAATCCTACATCAACGTCAGCCTCTCGTCCATGGACAGCTGTGATGCCTGCAGATCGGTCACACTGCGCTCTGTCGATACTCTAAGATCAGTGATGCCCCGCTCTGTCCTCTCAGTCATATCCCTGAGCTCCATAATGCTGCGGTTGAGCGTATCCAATCGTGCTATGAGCGCAGCATCGTCTGTCTGGTGCTGCTCCTAGATCCGTCATAGCAGCTCGTCACCGATAGACTCCACCATCTGTTGGACTCGGGCAGACTCCTGGGAGGGCTGTGGGTTATGCATACTAGCAGGGGATATCCTAGAGGACTGTGTCGCAACTAGGGCACCATAGGACCCGTACCGTAGTACGTACCCCTGTGGAGACCACCAACGATGGTCATCCACAGCTCGTCCTCCGACGGAGCTGGAGCGGGCTGCGAGGAAGTACTGGCCTCTCCCGCAGCCGGTGCACTAGCAGCCGCCTGCTCCTTAAGCCGTTGAAACTCGGCCTAGAAAGCATGGATACTCTATAACTTCTAATGTCTAATGTACTTATTATTACTAAATACATGAATACTTATTTGCATGCATATTTACTAAGTTATATCAAAACTAATACGAAGTATTAAAATTAATAAATAGAATTGTAATACTTACATAGGCCTGCTCCGCCCTCTCGTCAACAAGCTTCCCGCCCTTCCGATGTGTGGCTAGGAAAATAGTCACCATATTGGCGTCACCACCCCTCTTTACCTGTAATTAAATATATCAAGTTTTACTAATTTATCGGACTTGCATTAAAATAATATTTCTGAAATAAAAAGACATACCAGACGACGAAAATGTTCCGTCATCGTAATCGACCCACCGTACCACTTCGATCCCTGCTTCGTAGCCGCCTTGGCCTTCTCGCTCGTCGAATCGAGCCTTCATTGCAGTCCACTGATTAGGGATGATCCAACCTTGGATCGGCTTTCCGGCACGATCACGTTTCTTCTGATCATCAATAGAGTCGCGGATTAGCTTAGCAGCGACAGAAGGAAACATTCTCTTGATCATCTTGGCCTGGTGCGGTGGATAGAAAAATATATCCTAGAAGAGTGCAAACCAAATTTTTATCAGTTATATATAACATGTAAAAATTATATGGTTCATGTTAAAAGCAAATATATTTTAACCTTGAAGTGCGCAAACCAGTGGGCCTTCCTCTCGTCCGGAGCATCAGAGTAGTTTATCCAAGGACCACTATAACCAGTCCTCAATAACTGGCCTAGGCATCTCTGTACCGACGAGGGACGATATCTATACAGACATATTATATTCATGAGATAAGTTAATTTATGATAAACATAGGAAAAAAATAATAAACCAAAATACTTACTTTGTACCGTCGACCCAAATCTCTGTCCTCGTCTCCTTCGGAGGTGTGTACGCATCATCTGCCTGATACTGGCCGACCGTCGGCTCAGTCTCCTCCATCTGCTCATTTGTCTCCATCATCGTATCAGCAGGAGGAATGCTACACTCGGGAGCAGTCTCAGGCCTGGAACTACTCGTCCCAGAAGATATGCCACATAGCGTCCTGGCAGGCGGAGGTACTGTCCGATACAAAGGAGTACTGGGCGACAAAGATCCAAAGTCGGTACCAGTAGGAGGTACCGAAGGAGAACCCCGTCCTCTGCCAGTACCAGTAGGAGGTACCGAAGGAGAACCCCATGCCCCACGTCGGAACGATCCACGATGACCTGTCATACCTGATAACAACATATGATGAGATACAACAAATAATAGAGACTAGAAATATGAAAGTACAACAAAGACAAGATAATAACCAAGATAACATATGATGATACATTTTACAAGAAACATCTAAGTCCAGATAGTATATTCTACAAGAAACATCTAAGTTCATATAGTATATTCTACAGGAAACATCTAAGTTCAGATAGTACATTCTACAAGAAACATCTAAGTCCAGATAGTACATTTTATAAGAAACATCTAAGTTCTGATAGTAACCAAAACTAGATAATAACCAACTCTACATAATAAGAAAATGAAAGTACATCTCTCTCAATCATCTTCAGAATATTCATCTTGTTCATCTTCCTCGACCTCATCTTCACTTTCATCTTCGCCTTCGTCGGCTTCACCTTCCTCTTCAGATAATTCTACATCTTCTACATTAGTCGTGTAATGCGTAACTTCCATGGAGTCCACATCAACAATATTGGTTACAAGAGGTAGCTCGTCCTCCTGATAAGCCTTTTCGTCAACATCAAAAGTATCTCTAGCTTTAATCTTGCATACTGTCCACCAGTCAGACTTTATTGCTCCCCGTCTCGGATAAGCTGTAAAGTATACAAGCTGAGCCTGAGTTGATATGACAAATGGTTCATAGCCTTGACATCTACGCTTGTAGCTTGTATCCACAAGACCATGCTTGTCAATTTTCCAACCTTGATTTTCAATCGGATCGAACCATTCACACTTGAGCAATACGATCTTTGATGGTTCTCTACCATAATTATATGTCAACTCCACAACCTCTCGCAAGATGCCAAAGAAATCATTTTCTGGATCGACGTCTTTGTAGTTCGAAGATTTGATACACAAACAACTGTTTTTCGTGGAATCAAGATCCAGGAATCTGTCTCTGATCAGAGCATTTGTCGACTTGAACCTAAAGCCATTCACACAGTAACTTGGCCATATTTTAACGGCAACAATTGGTCAAGAGTTCTAATTAATTCAATCTCGGGTGAAATTAGACGATCGACCTGAATACCAAAGAAGAGATAGTAAGTTATTTGTTGTCGTGTTGCATTATAAGATACCAGTAATTACTTAGCTGCTTACATATTCGCTCAACCAAGAAGGAAAATGATGTCTCATTTCTTGTTCTAATTTATCGTCTATTAGGTAGGGTCTAACCGACCTCAACTCATCATTATACGTGCTGAAAAACAACAACGAATAAACCGCTGATTAGTAGTATAATATTAGCTTATACTATTATATTGAGATGACGTAAACCAGCTCATCATTAATTACTTACCCCTCTAGCTTCTCCACTTCATCCTCGTCGCAATGAGTAATATATACAACTGAGCAGCCCTTAGCTCTTCGTCATTCAAATATCTCTTCTTTATTTTTCCCGAAGGCTTTCCGGATGCATTGAATACTTTCAGTATTCCATCATTAGATTCTTGATATCCGTCGTCGTTTTTCGGAGCCCTCGTTTTATTCATAGCAACATGAGGTTTGAAATACGTCGAGCAGAAGTTTGTAATCTCATCAAGAATATAGGCTTCACAAATAGAACCCTCGACCCGAGTCTTATTTTTCACCTTCCTCTTTAGGTGGTTCAAATGTCGCTCAAACGGGTACATCCACCGATAATCGACGGGCCTACCAACACGTGCCTCGTAGGAAAGATGAATTGGCAAATGCTCCATGGAGTCGAAGAATTCAGGAGAAAATACCTTCTCGAGCTTGCACAGTGTTACCACAATATCGTTCTCCTGCTTTTCTAGACGATCGACGAGCAACTTAGTAGAACAAAGATCTCTGAAGAATATGCTAAGCTCGGTCAATGGATCCCAAACAACCTGGGGTAAGAATTCCCGAAATGCAATCGTAATTAACCTCCCCATGAATACGTGACAATCATGGCTCTTCATACCTGCCAGTTTGTTCTCCTTGAGGTCGACGCATCTTCTCAAGTTCGAAACATAAAAGTCTGAAAATTTCAGACCTTGAATCCACCTACAAAGTCTCACTTTATCCTCCTTCTCCAGTAAAAAAATTGCCTTAGGCTGCTTCAACTTCCCATTCCCCTGTTCTATCAAATACAATACAGGACATCTACATATTTCTTCCAAGTCCAATCTAGCCTTTGGATTGTCTTTCGTCTTCCCCTTTACGTCCATTACAGTATTAATTATGTTGTCAAACACATTCTTTTCGATATGCATGACATCAAGGTTATGTCTAATCAGACTGGTGCTCCAATATGGCATATCCCAGAATATACTCCTCTTCGTCTAGTTATGAGTGCGACCAAATCTGTCACACTTGTAGCCCTTAGCAGGCTCTTTAATAGCTCTCGGTAAATCTTTTATCTCTTCCCATATCGTGTGTTCGGACCACCTTGGCGGTGGATTAGCCTTCTCCACAACGCCAGCACGAAAAGCATTCATGTTCCTCCGGTACGGATGATCCTTCGGCAGGAATTGTCGATGATAATCGAAGAAGCAAGGTTTGCCTCCGTGTTTCAAACGGAAAGCCTTAGTGCGGTCCATGCAATACGGACATGAAAGACGACCATGCGTGCTCCATCGAGATAATATTCCATAGGCCGAAAAGTCGTTGATGGTCCATATAAGTGTTGCTCACATCTGAAAATTTTGTTTTCAAGAAACATCGTACGTGTTGGAACCTACTTCCCATAGCTGATTCAACTCATCAATCAATGGATGTAAATACACATCGATGTTCCTTTTCGGATTGTTCGGACCTGGGATAATAATGGTGAGGAACATATACGGATCTTTATGCACATCCAAGGCGGTAGATTGTATGGAGTGACGATCACAGGCCAACACGAATACTGGGATCCCGAAAGTCCGAATGAGGTAAAACCGTCGGAGCAGAGACCCAATCTGACATTACGCGGATCAGAAGCAAAATCTGGATACTCTCGATCAAAGTGCTTCTATGCTTCTCCATCAGATGGGTGATCCAACACTCCTTCGGTCTATTCCCGCTTATGCCAACTCATGTTTTCTGCAGTTTCCTTCACCATAAACAACTGCTGCAACCGCAGCGTCAACGGCAAGTAGTGCATCGAATCGGTAGGCTTCCTTGCACCGACAGACTTTCCTCTACCACTGCTCTTGTAGCGATCAGCACCACAAAATCTGCAGGCATCTTCATCCTCGTCGTCTTTATAGTACAACATGCACCCGTTGAGACATGCATCGATTTTCTCGTATCCCATCCAGAGCGATCTTACCATCCTCTTAGATCAGTAAAAGTCTTTAGGCAACTTAGCACCCTCAGGCAATATTTCTATAATCAACTCCATAAGTCGGTTGTAGCAATCTTGCGACATATTAAAATCGGACTTGATGCTCAATAATCTTGTAACCACCTCCAACGGTGAATGATCCTCACAACCAAGATATAATGGAGTCCTTGCATTCTCCAGCAACTCCATGAACTTTGCAGCATCGGCGTTCGGTGCCTCTTCAGGTGCTTCATGATTGTCCGGATCGAAACTAGACCCCGCCGCGTCAAAAACCATGTTCACCAATCCATCGTCATAAGCAGCATGGTTGTGGACATCCACATAAGCCTCATACTCCGATGCTAAAGACACAAGTTCTCCGTGCACGCTCCACTGATAGTAATTCGGCGTAAAACCCTTCGAGTATAAATGATACGTGACTTCCACTTCTGGATGATATTTCAAGTTGCGACATCTCACACACGGACACTTAATTTTGGTACCGTCCATGTACTGAGGGAACGCCTTGGCAAACTGCAGGAACTGCTGTACACCCTCTATAAATTTATCTCGTGCACCGCACATGTCATCATGATGACAGTTGTACATCCAAGAACGATTATGCAGATAGTAATTCAGCTCCATATCCATTTGAGGATAATTTTGTAAGATAGATACATGCACATCGTTGAAAGACTTGTAAAAGTAATAGGCACATTAATCATGACATATCCTAAACATTGAAATAGAATTCCAAGTAATCATGATACAACAAGTGGTAATAGTGTATCACATGACATAACCATATGACCAATGTTTTGAGGGGTGCTATAGTGTATCAGAATTGATACTCAAAAGCACCAATAGTATACTTGGTATCAGAACATATATATTAGAAGGGGCAGATCTGGGCACAAGCGACTACCTAATGGTGGTGTCTGTATCAACTTGACATAGGCCATCATGTTACCATGTCAAGTACAGACTATAGGTATTAGGGAGTGCAGTACCATGTATACTGGATAGAGGAAAGAATATATATAGGATATGTATTGACCAAGTTTAGTTATTGGGGCAATATCTAGATACTCGAATTGATACTCACTACAACAAATATGGCCTACAATAGCATGCGCAGAACGCTATAGAAAGCCTTCTATAGCATATTCTGTCTGCTATGATCGCCCACGCTATAGTATGTCCAGACATGTGAACGCTATAACATTATAGCGTTCATAAATGCTGTAGAAGGTTTATAGCGTTCTTTTATGCTGTTGATGGTTTATAGCGTTTATGAATGCTGTAAATACTTTATAGCATTCTAGAACGCTGTAGATTGTTTATAGCGTTCGTGAGTGCTGTGGATAACTTATAGCGTTTATGAATGCTGTGGATTACTTATAGCGTTTGTGAATGATGTGGATGATTTATAGCGTTTGATGAATTGATTGTCATGAACGCTATAGATGGTTGGATTTATTATAGCGTTCATCATATGCTATCGTGGTAGCAGCAATTTAGACGTTTTGAGTGCTATAAACCTGCTACAGAAATTCATATTATTTCATATCTGCTACATATTTCATAACCTGTTTTGTATCACATATAAATAACAATAATCGCAAACAAATTCAATCGTAACTTACATTTCGATCAATCAAGAAGGAAATATTTGCCAAAATATGAAATGTTTCATTAGAATATTCAAGATGTACAAAAAGTAGTAGTCATTAAAACATTCAAGATGTAGAAAAAGTAGTTGTACGCCAAAATAAACCATTCCATTTACAAAGTATTTGTAGTCCAAAATAAACCATTCCATTTACAAATATCTGTAGGCCAAAAAACAGCTCGATCGCCTCTTTCCTTATAGCAGCTATCCACAACCATCAAAAACATATACGCCAACCTACACAAAATTAAGAAGAAAACACATTATGATATAAAAAATAAGATGTTTCAAAAAAAAAGATATAAAAAATAAGATAGAAATATTTGACACCATGAAATGAACTAAGAGATATCTAGCAGATACCTAGCAGTTTTTATAATAGAGTGATCACAATATTCCTGGCACAAATTGCCAATCCAACTTAAGGGATTATGATTAGAACTTTTACAAACTTCCATATGATACCAAGAGCACAATGTAAGAGCAACTCCTTCCTCAGTCAAATCCACAGAATTATCTTTAAGCTCTACATTATAATGCTGTAAAACAGTCAATTCCACAGTACAATAAGTGTCCAGAACAGGATACACCAAATAAATATGGATTACAGAAAAAAAATAAGATAATAAGGCACTCTGCAACTGATAATGAACCACTTATATTAAACTTACAGCGCCACGTTCAAGTAGCTCAGCGACTTTTGCAGCTACAACACATTTACCTCACCACTTATCAATAGTGGATTCTGTCCCTCGTCGATAAGGACCGAATCAACTTCATCAATGATTGCAAAATGAAATGGCTTAGGCCTGGTTTGAGATATTCAGGTTTGCTGGTAAAGCAACATAAAAAAAAACATATAGAAGCCAAGAAATACTTTTGACTATACCATCTCATAACAAGTTTTCCTTTGCTTCCAGAAAGATTATCCCGGAGGTAGTCGAAGCCAAGTTCCTATCGGACAAACATCATCATCATCATCATTCAAACATGAAACTGAAAATTAAAACTCAAAAGACTTGTTTAGCAACCGCTATGTTAAAAACACTGATGAAACAATGCACAAGCTCTAGCTGTACACATGTTCTATATTCCAAATACATCCGTGTTTGGAGAACATAAAGCATCTGAGAATACCCATGTATATAGGTATCATCGAGCAGAAGCCGATACAGTTCGGCCACGAACAATTATTTTCAAATACCAGGTTTAAAACGGAGGTCAAGACCATGTACAAAAGCAACTTACTGAATTATTAGTGTATGTTATGTCACAATAATAGTTGGATCTCCTCTCATCAGTAGTCATGCCCCTCTACAAGTTCCAATAACATTAGAAGAAACAATTACTTGCCAATACATACTTCAATAATCCATAATCAGCCACAGTATTTTGGAAGGATCTATGGTGGTTTGGCTAATAAGCAGATAAAGAAGGTGTGATGTGTTGCGCACCTGTATAAGACCGACAGAAAGGCCAAGGAAACGATGAATGCGGCCCATCCATTCAGCATCACGCTTGTCCAAATAGTCATTAACTGTCACCACTGGACATAAAAAACCAACAAAAACAAAATTTCATTAAAAGCAAGAATTTTGTGGTCAAACTAATAATGATTTCGCCATGACATGCATGCACGGTACTATACTTCTCACAAGTACATCTTCTGTATATCTACTTCATGCTTACCTTGTGGTTCCAATATTAGTCTATATAAATCCGTTTTACATGTTATAATACAGCAAACATGAACAAGAATGAGTAGAAAGAACTTTGAGAAATCTTCCTTCTCCAGCAAAAGATCAAAAAGAACAGGGTTACTGATGGTATACCACGCAATAATTGGCTGATTTTCCATGCAATGCAACCCAAAACCACTAAGATAGAATCCTAAAGTTCCATTTCACCCAATCAACATGAATATAGACGTGTCTAAAATTTATCATCTGTGCAAAAAATATTTGATTGCTATTTGAAGCAACAAGTAGTTAAGTACCATGAAGACCCTCGCCAGTGAGAGCATTAAGATAGGCGGCCAACGTGGAAACTAGTGTCTTCCCTTCCCCTGTTTTCATCTCTGCTATACACCCATCATGTAGCACAGCCCCACCAATAATCTGAAAGCAATAACCATGATGAGAGAGATTAGAAGATAAGCTTTCCTAATTCATCTTAAAGTTAGCATTTGAACCTCCCCTTGACTAAAAAAAGGTTAGAACTGATAATTCTTGTACCTGGACGTCAAAGTGCCTCATCCCAAGCTTCCTCCTTGCAGCCTCCCAGACAACGGCAAATGCCTCTGAAGAGATGGAAGTACTTAGCAAATAGTAAAGAAAAGGCTAAAAGTTCTGGCTCCCATGCAAGTAACAGGAAGTTGAGAGGAATACTTCCATACACCAACACAACCGCAAACAATACATCATCCTATCCTATTCTTTGGGCTTAGCTACGTAAATCTTCCTTTTCCATTCATCTCCACCAAGGTCCAATCATAAGGATTCGTTCAATCAAATATTCAATAGGATTTCAATGGAAATTATATTATTTAAATTTTTGCCATCAGCAACAGATACAAGACAACCCTCTAACATCAAATTTAACAATAAACTGGAACGAGTTAGAAGGCAGGAAATACAAATGTACAGAAAAAGTTACCAGAGCAAAAAATATCAGTACAACATATAAGGGAAGAAAATATCAGTACAACATATAAGGGAAGAAAAAGTTACACTAGTATTAAGACTTTTAGCTGTAGCGTCCCCATCTGATCTTTTTCAATTAATTCGAAGAAAATATCAGTACAACATATAAGGGAAGAAAATCAGAGTGACATTACATTGTAAATGCCTGTGAACATTGCTAGACAATTCATGGAATATACCAAGTTGTAGAATGATGCAATAATGGATGTAGTAATAGAATATTGAAACCAGTAATTTGTTGTGATACGAACCATCTTAATGGTCCATAGGGAAGTAATTCAGAAAGTCGTTCAAACATGACCGGCTTAACAGTCTTGAGACTCTTGACAAGCTCGTATATTGAAGTTTGCAAATCAAGCTAAGCTAATCTATTTAAGATCAATTACGAAACAGAGCCATATAATATGGTCAATATAGCTAGGTATTACTCATATAGGTTCAAATAAGGATAACTGAAAATCTATGTTGTTCGCAAAGCAGACAAAGTGGTCATAGGCACATAGCACATAGTGAATTTCCTGCAATATAGAGAACTTTGAGTTCAACTGGATAAAAAAAATGTAAGTAAATCAATAATTCACTGAGAAAATAATCGCAGATCAAGGTATCGTATATGTCAATGATAATACGATAGATACCAAACAATCTCCACACTAACCAAGTAAGACAAGTGCTACCAAATAAAACATCAGACTCTTGAATAGAAACAACCTCTCATATCTTGAGCAACAGAATTACTCCTTTGAAAAGAACACAATAAAATAGGCCAAAAACATACCCCAAAAAAATCTACTAAATTGCTTCCTACTTGGTAGATTACGAAAATACACACATTAGAGACAAAGGTTAGTAAGAATAGGAGAATGAGCAAGAAAGTCAGCTTCTACATGAAAAAGACTGTAAATATGGGGTGCTAGACTAGTACAATTGTAATGGCTTTGGAGAGGGGGAGGGACATGGAGTTATAAATATTTTGTACCCTAAACTCTAACCACTGATAAAGACTGAGTCCTGATCGATTGTGTCCCCCCTTACACCAGATAGATCAAATAAGAGAAGTTTACCAAGATTGATAAATAAATCTTCACTCTTCCACCACCTTTAGATTCCTAAGATTGATTTGGAAACTTACACTACCTTGTGATCGTCGAGAGGGTTCTCATGTTCTCTTTCTCCCTCTCATCCCTTTTCTCTTCCTCTCTTTCTTCCATGTTATGGCCCCATTAATTGTCAAAGAAGCACTATTTTTATATGGTAAACAACTTTATGGTAAAAGACAAAAGCAAGTGTATGGTGAAGCACTCCATCCTATAATGATATCATATCCTAGCTTAACTTCTAAAGGAAAAAAGCATAAGCTTCACAACTTCTAAAGCTAATTAATATAAAATATTAAAATGTATGTATATGTACGATATTAAAACATAATTATGCACATTAATGAAGTCTTGTTATGACATAAACAAAGTTATAGTAAGGTATTGTTTGACGAGCAAACAAACTACTATGTATACTTCACATTACTGAATTTTCCAAGGGTGATTTACGGGTGGCAAGGAATTCAGATAACTCACCAAAAGTAAATGAACAAATACTTCAAAAACTTACATACAACTCAATCAAATTGTGATAAGTTCAAACAAAGCCTAAAAAGGCTACTCATACGGTTCAAACCAGAAAAGATAAGGTATGAAGATCCATCAAAACAAAATAACTAATAAACCACTGAAATGACCAGGAACTATACTCACAATACCAAATGAAACAATAGTCTGACAAGATCCACAATGAGCATTTGCATGTTATAATGATAAATCTAAAAATAAAAATAAAGCCTTTACTGAATTTTTTTTTACTTTTACCATCAAATGCAAGAAAATGAACCATAGGCTCATGTCTAAGGTGAAGGATGTCTTACAAGTATTTACAGAAAAGTCTCTGTATCATATATTTATCATAAACACCTAATGATAATGTGTTATTCTCATAGCTACACATGCCATGTGCTAGAAACTGGCATATGGATAAGAAATCAGAATGGTTGATACAAGAGTAATCCTTAAGGAGACCTTTATCTTCATAGAAAATAGAAAGAAACAAATATTTCTTCAATACAAAAAAAAATAAGGTAATGGGCATGTTGCAGACATTACAATAATTTCAATTAGTCCAAAGCAAAAGGATTTCAATCACATGTTGACATGGGAAGATTTATCCCAAATCATGCAATTAATGTTTCATCATGTAAGAGCATACCTGGTCGACAATCGCGCCGGCGTTCATAGAAATCTTCCGAAAGCATATCAAGGTTAACCTTTAAAGAAAAAAATTACAAATCAAACAACAGGTGACAAAGAAGCGAGAGAGAAAACAGACAAGTTCACAGAACTAGAAGCTAGGAAATAGAAAATTAAGAACATAAGACACGCATTTGGTTGCAAGGGATTAGAATTCCTCATATTCCAATTCCACGATTTGGAGAACTCACTCCATATGGCTTAAATTTGGAAAGTTGCTTTCCACAGGAAAATCAATTCCACATGTGTATGCAATAAGGGTCATGTGCATTTCAGGATAAACTTCTCATCAGATATGTATCTTGCTGTGCTCCAGGACGTGCCAAACCACATCAGTATCGGGAGATACTGCAAACTATGATGTAAACACTTTTGGGTTCTTTTACACTTTGAATTAATAGAGTGGAATCCAAGATCTTCCATCCCAGACCAATCCCTAAAACATGTATTCAAGATCTTCCATCCCGGACCAAGCCCTAAAACATAAAACTAAAAAACTTACAAAAATAAAATAAATAAAAACCTAAAACATCAACAGTTACCTATGTGACAGAGACAACACCTCCGTATTGAAAAGCGCCAAAGACATCCCCTCCGAGGAGCTTGACGCCATGGCCTACAGCATGTTCTACACACAGCTCTGCTCCATCTTCACAGCCAACATCGCCATAGTCACCCCGACCACTCTTTAGAACCCTAAATTCAAATCACAACTAGAAATCCAAAGCATGAAACTTGTTAGAACAACACAAAATTTCAAATTTGAAGTCGTCGGAACCAAACAGCTAGGACTTTGCAATCAAGATCGAGAATATTAGAAACAAAAAGGAAAATGAAAAAAATTAAAAAAAATCATTCGAGAAATGATCCGTTGCTGTCGGCGGACCTCCGAGAACTGGGATCAAGAAACCAGTAAGTAATTAAGAATAGAATCGAGAGTACCTAGAAGCTTCGAAACTTGGTAGGAATCGAGATCGATACAATGATCGAGACGAAGAAGCAGGTTCAAAACCCTAGTTCCAAGAAAAGCTCCTCCTCTCAAACTCATCTCCTCTACTTTGAGGGGAGGGGCATCGACGTCAAGGGTCAAGAGGAGGAGAAGGAGGGTGCGAGAGGAGGAGACCCATCGAGAGGAAGATGAGGAGTTTTGGGGGGAACAATTTTTTTTGGGGAGGGATTGAATATTTTGGTACGAAAGTGAGGGTTGTTGATATGGTGGATAGTCGAAAGTGAGGGTTTTTGGGAGGGATTGAATATTTGGGTACGAAAGTTTTGGGGGGAACAAATTTTTTCCAAGTACTAAAATAACAATCGTTGGACAGTCGATAATTAGAATTTAAAATTTTATAGATTCAAACATGAGATCTGCTTTGACATACAACCATATAAATGTTATAGATTCTATAGCATTCAGGAAACGCTATAGATAGATATTTTTATAGCACTGCAGAAAGAACGCTATTGTTGATAACATTCTATAGCGGGGACACTTGAACGCTATAGAAAAACTGCTATTGTAGGCAATATTTTTTGTAGTGACTAGAACCTAAAGGTCAAAGTTGCATATAAGATACCAAGATCAAATCAATCCTAAGTTCAACCACTCAGGACCCATGGGATTCATTTTCCCTTCTCCTTTCCAAACATTTATTACAAAACTTTTTGTGGATCAATGCAAGAAATGTATGTGTCTGTGTGTATGTGTCCATGTTGTATGTGTGTATGTGTCCATGTTGTATGTGTGTATGTGTCCGTGTCCATACGCTACGTACCTTGGCCATACTAGCCCTAAGAGGATACTTGAGCAACAATACTATACTATATCCTAAGATACTATATATAAAGGTATCATTTAGGATATTCCAATATTATATATATATATATATATATATATATATATATATATATATATATATATATATATTTTATATATATTATACATATATATACGTGTCCATACGCTACGTACCTTGGCCATACTAGCCCTAAGAGGATACTTGAGCAACAATACTATACTATATCCTAAGATACTATATATAAAGGTATCATTTAGGATATTCCAATATTATATATATATATATATATATATATATATATATATATATATATATATATATATATATATATATATATATATATATATTTTATATATATTATATATATATATATATATATATATATATATATATATATATAATATATATATATATATATATATATATGGTAAAAAAAAAAAAAAAAAAATATATATATATATGGTATGGTAGCTAAACTAATACCAAGTGGATACCTTGGCTTGGCCAACATGGTACCCTCACCCTAACTATTTCTATACCTTTTCCACCTATATGCAAATACCCACATATTGATACTTGTAGGCCAAGATAGCCCCTCTCTAACACCATGTTAGCTAGTATACTACTTAATATTTAACTAATCCACAAGGATATCAATGTATAGGCACACATAGATACATTAACTCCTCCCTATTTCTAACCTTTAACAGAGCTAACTGCTCTCAAGTCCCTTCTCAATATGAACAGTAGGACAACTTATAGGATATTCTAAGAACTGGACAGAACCACAAGGTAGTTCCCAAATCCCTAACCTGAACATATAAGCTTCTTCTTATTATAATTAGACTGCTACTTGCTATTGCTTAAGCTCGAGTCCCCTCCTCCAATACAAACTGATACAATGTATAAAAAGGCTCGAGTTCCCTCCTCCAAAATTACATTTTTATAAATTCTCAACATTCATCCACCTTAAAATCATTCCATCCAAAAGTGTCTATTGTAGCTGTACTTAGTCTAAAAGCAAGTAAATAAGACGTATCTTTTATGGGTGAAGGATTCAACAATGTTGAATATATTCCATCCAAAAGTAACGAGAAAGAACAAATAGTATATAAATTTATGCCTAAATGTATTCAAATTTTTCTAGTTTTTAAACAGACTCTCATTATTATTTAGCTTTCCGAAACGAAACGAAGAACTCCAAGCACTGATCTGAAAGTCAAAACCGCTGATACCGATACTAATAGAAGTATCCAAAACCGATTTCGATACCGATACTACGAACCTTGATATAAACAAGACTTGAACTATTATTTGCACTATTTGAATACTTGAACTTTATCTGAACATAATCTCAAGATAAGTAACAACTTCTACTGCTACTCTTTGAGAATCATGATTAGATTAAAAAATGTACTCAAGCTTAAACTACTATTTAAATTATAAAGTTTTTGAACACAAATACATCCAAAACCTAATTACCATAGCACTTTGATCCGCAAACACCATCCTCATATTTAGCCCAACTCAATACACAAATCTAGAATTTCTACTGTTACAAGTTCTTTTATGAATTATTTTTCTTCTACATAATTTCTCTATTTTATTTTTTTATTCAAGTGATGCCGATGGGATTGCTCAACTATCAAAGTACAATCTGCACCTGATATCTCAATATGATCAAAACTTAAATGTTCTTAATTGTCTTAATTTTAGACTGTTTACATGGAAGAGAGCTTTATCCCCAGAAGCTTAAGTTTGACCTCTTCTGCCAAGAGATTATGGTGATCATGGGTGCATCGAACTTGCCCAGTCCTGTTTCCTCTCAGCTACTAACTCGTGTCAGAGTCGTTTCCAATCCTATATGTGTCCGTGTGTATGTGTTCGTCTGTGTCCGTGTGTATATGTGTCTGATTAGGGTTAGGGTTTACCTGATCAACGAGGGGGAGTGGCAGGAGGGGAGGGGCGTTGACCGACGAGGGGTGGCTGGAGAAGAGAAGGAGCCTAGTGGAGAGGGAGGGGTCGGCGAACGGTTGTCGGGCTCCGACGATGGCGAGGTGGTGGAGGTGGTGGACGTCGGGCTCCGACGATGGGCGAGGCGCGCAGTGGTCGAACGAGCGGAGGGGGTTTGAAATTTTTAGGAAACGAGTGGGGGAAAAGAAATGAAGTCGGAACCCTATATTAAAAACATTAGCGACGTCACTAAAGATGTCGGTAAACGTCGCTATTATTTGATATTAGCGACGTAAAAACACTTACGTCGGTAAATGTCGCTATTACTAGTCAAATTAGCGACGTTCATCGACTTTTCAGAAACGTTATTTTTTTAACTTAAAAGACGTCGCAGTAACGTTGCTGATCGTCGTTGATAGCGACGATCAGCGACTTTTTATTTATGCGTCGCTAATTTCCTTAACGGTAGCGACGTTTTCAATAAACGTCGCTAATTTCGTCGGTAATAAAACTTATTTTGGTAGTGCAATCAGTAATAGTACGGATAATCTCACCTGCATCTTCGACGGAGCTTACGGGTTATAAAATAAAAAGTGGACACTTGGCCCATATGTTAAGCAACTCTCCTACCCACCCTAAACACCTATCTATGTCGTATCCACGATAATGTACCTCTACAAACTGCCAAGTCTTCTAGCATGCATCTATTTAGTAGTTATACATGACGAATGCACACCGATGATCAGCTAACACGCAAGTTCCCTCTATATGCAAATCACAACTCTCACCTTGTGGCACACGTGTGTCAACCCTTAAGAAAATGCTTACTAAATACAAGATAGTCCCTTAACTATTGGTCCATATCCATAAAAGAATTAAATGTGAAGAAACGAATGTCTCATTGGTTTGCATCCAAGTGTAACTTGGATGCACAATTTTATATACAATGAAACAATCAATGAACAATTAAAGGACTATAACATGCTAAATTTAAAAGTTAATATGAAGTAAATATAGCAAGATATCTTGCCTGGTGGTGTACAATGATATGACAATTTTTTGTTATTCCAATATCCAAGGTTGATCTAAAATGTCCAAATTTGCGAGGAAATAGGAACGCATGATTAATCACGATCAATTATGATGACCAAAAAAAGGAATTTGCATAATAAATATATATAATTATTTTTGGAAAATATTTATAATTTGGAAACTTTAATTTTGTTAGTCAAAATATTTTTTGATAAATACTTAAAATTCTAGAAAAAATCATTTAGGAAAAATTCTAAGTAGAGTTTATTCTTATTTCGAAAATATTTATAGACTATTTTATAACTATTTGAACTTATTGAAAAGTCCAATGGTTCAAAGCCTAATTAAAACTATATCTATTTAGTATATATATAGGAAAACCATTTAGCAAGTTAGTCTATGAGGCCCATCAAAATATACTTATAGGTATATTATAAAATCTACTGAAAATACTTTATATATAAATTTCTATATACTAAAAATACTTATATCTTTCTTTTGAAAATGTAGACCTAATAAATTTAAGCCCAATAAATATAAGCCCATTTATTAACCCAAATTATATATAGGGCTCAAGCCCAAATTCTAAAGCCCATATATCATCTGTTCCAACAATCAATAAAAAGGACAGATTGAGATAGAGAGAGAGGGAATAAAGAGGAAGAGTAAAAAGAAGAGAGAGAAAGAGAGAAAGGGAGGACAGAGTGGAAGAGAAGAAAGCAGAGTGAAGGGACTCACTGTGATTGGTTTTCGACGAATGAGGGTCTCGATTGTGCGACTGAGCGAAGAGAGGCACGGTCTGGAACAGGATGCGGTCGTGACGACGTTGGAGTAGTCGGGTGGAGGAGGGACACTCATCGCAGTACCGGTGTGAAGGCGGCTTGATCAGGTCATCATGCCGTGGCGGATGCCGTAGAGGAGGAAGGAGCTCAGAACGGCTCGATGGTCGAATGGCGAGGGAAGCGACAAAGGTAGTTCAGGTGGTCATTACTGTGACTGGGGCAGGTTAGTCGAGCATGACGACATTCACCGGAGCCGGTCTAGGAGGCTCAGACCTGTGGTCGTTGGAGACTTCGTTGATGTGGGGAAATAATGGTGTCGGTGTCACTCATATTTCCCGTTATACGTATTTTTCAGGATACGTATACAGATTTCTGACAATTGTTAGGTGACCCGTACTTTGACTTGTCTTGCCTAGCCTAGTCTTGGTTTAATCTTGGCTTGGTCTATTTTGGTTTAGCTTGGCTTGGCTTGGTTTAGTTTGGGTTGAGATGGAGAGGCTTGGTATATAAGCTAACTCCACTCTCTCTCCTCCATAACTCTTTCATTTACTTCTTCTTCTTCGTTACTCCTACCACCCACCAAAGAAACCCTAGGCAAGTGCAATCTTGCTTCATGATGGATCTTCCATTTTATTTTTTTTCTATTCGCTTCTCCACTTGATTCTAAGCCACTTTAGAACTTGCCATTTTAGATTTTGATGGGTAGATTTTTGCAGATCTAAGTTTTGATCTTTTTTTGTTTTCTTGGTTTTGATCTATTAAAGCTTGGTATTTCCTAAAATAAGTCATCCCAGGCGGTAGAAAATCTCGTTCTATGCAGTTTAAACCCTTGGAAGTCTCAATTCGGAATTGCTTTGAGCAAGTTATGGCATTTTGAAGTTTTTGGGTTCCATGGGTTCTTCTTTGCTGTTTGGAGAAGAAGAACAGGTCCTGGCGCAACCCGACCTCTCGTAGCTCAGTCTGGAGCAACCTAGCCTATGCGCCCTTTAGCCCTGGCGCAACCTAGTCCAGCGCCCCCTTGGGCCCTGTCGCAATATGAGTTAGGCGCAACCTGAGTCAGGCACAACCTGAGTCAGGCGCAACTTGAGTCAGGCACAACCTGAGTCAGGCGCAACTTGAGTCAGGCGCAACCTGACTCAGGTGCAATTTGAGTCAATCGCAACCTGAGTCAGGCGCAACCTGACCTGGCGTAACCTGATCTAGCACACCCCAACCTTGCGAAACCTAACTTAGGTGCCCCCTATCCCTCTTGGCGCCACCTGTCATTTCCGTGGCGCCACATGACCAGCGCCACTTGTTGTCATGATACTTCTTGCCCTTTGCCCCATGCATATTCTCCTAGTTCTAGTTGTATTTGTCTGTGATCCTGCATGTGACTTGTACTTGACCTATCTTGTGATGACCCAGCTCGATAACTTGTTGAGCATAACACGACTTGCCAGTATTGATCATGACATGAATACGACTTGACATGAACATGACATGACAATCTTGATAGTGGCCCGTCGAGGCGCATTTTGACAAGCCCTCTTGACATGATAAGTAACTTGATAAGACATGTACAATCTTGATAGTGGCCCATCAAGGTGCACTCCTAATAAGTAATCTTGACAAGTAACAAGTAACCTGACATGACATGTATAATCTTGAAAGGCTGTTGGAACAGCTACCCTGACTTGCCAAGTAACACTTGTCTTGACACCGTGGTTGCTTTTTCTGATTGTGATTGTACAAGCTACCTGTCTCGTCTTGCATCATGTCTTGGACATGGATTCCTGGTTACCACGGTCAGGGATTCATAATGAATATGACTAATGACTAGATTGATCAAGTAGTTCATATAGAGAGATTTTCTCAGTTACAAGCGATCCCGTTATTCCGGCCACACCTGAGTGGACTTGTAGTCTACCGACGAGTAGGGCACATTTCCAGCCCACTGTCATATAGGGCACTTCTTGAAATCATAGGTACTAAAGCACACTGCCATGTGTTGCACTCCAAGTCACCTAATGATTCTCTAAACTCTTGATAACTCTAAGCAACCTCACCTGGATAACCTGGATAGCTGCAGGACTTGTGACTCGGGAATATCTCAAATGCATCTGGTAGTAACTAGGCTTGTGATAACCCTAGTTAGTTAAAGTATCAAGCCGTATTCATTGCTTGGCCATGATTGATGGATGGATTCCAGTCTAATCTTGTCTAGGCAGTACTAGTTTATGATTACTTCCATACATTACAGTTTATGCTTTACTCTTGTCAATAAATGATTGGAAACTAAGCTCTGTTCAGGGAAGGGTTACAACCCCGGTCCTTATTTGGTTTACGGGTTGGAACTTGGTTACTGGAATAGTCCTTTAGTTATCTTATCGTTTATCACCCTGTTTTCTCTAACTCATATCTTTCGTTATCATTTATGTCTCATGTGCTAATATGCTGGTTTTAGTTCTTAAGTGAAGCCACCCTTGTGGCACTTGCTCTTTTCGGGGTCGGACCTAGCTGGTTTTGTATGGCCAAATTTTGGAGTAGCACCCAAGGATCTACCTGCCTCCCAGCCAGATGGTGAACACTAGACGCAACCCTGGCAACTAGTGGATTTCTTATTTTGCTCTCCTACTCTATTATAAAATTATTCTTTATAGGCGTTTTGCCGCCGAACAAGTATTAGCTCGTGTTGAAACTTATATTCTGTCTGCCTAAGGGCTGTAATATGATTGACTAATCCTAGGGTTGATCATGTATGACTTTAACTCCTGCTAGTCTTCGTATTTTGTATGACTAGCTTCATGATCATCTGAATATGTTATGTTTGGGACGCCTTACCTTGTATGTCTGATGATCTAATATCTTGTAACATTTACTTGCTTGCTTGAGGTTGAGACACTAGGCTTGTTCTCGACCATAAGAGACTGCTGGCTTTTAGTTAAGCCCTCATGCATCTAGACAGCCGTGACCGTATTGCGAGGTGGGTTGCACTGCAATGTACGTAGCTGGCTGTGTTTGTCTCCCGCTCTCTAGTATTCTGGTTTTGGGGCATGACACGGTTTAAGTGGTGGCCCATGCAGGTCTTGTAAATCAAGATGTATGAGGGTTTTACCGAATAGTTGTCTTAATCAGCACTCGTCCTTGATCTCTACTCGTGCCTTCTAATCTTCCTGAATCTTGACCTGGTTACATATTTATATCCCCGATCTATCTTGGTCATTCTTTATTGTTCCTCATATCATTTCTCCAGTGGCATTTTTTTTGGTCCTACCGATCAGCCGGTAGAGCACCTCCAATGAACCAGCAACAACCTGGGGACGAAGCCCAGCACTCACGGGTAGCCTCCAGAGTCATACCTTCCGGGGACGGCACCAGTATCAAAGAGCTTCCAAGTGGATCACCTTAGAGAGAAAGATAGAGTTCACCATTGATTTGATTCCAGGTATGCCCCTAGAGAGAAAGATAGAGTTCACCATTGATTTGATTCCAGGGACGGCACCAGTATCAAAGAGAGTCTACAAAATGGCACCTTTAGAGTTGGAGATCCTGTACAAGATGATTAAAGAACTTAGGACCAAGGAATTCATTCGTGCTAGTGGATCACCTTAGGGAGCCCCGATGCTTCTTGTGAAAAAGAAGGATGGTGCGTCAAGATTATGTATTGATTATCGTACCTTGAATTATGTAACAATCAAGAACAGATATCCCTTGCCTAGGATAGATGATTTATTTGATCAACTCAGCGGAGAGGCAGTATTCTCAAAGATTGACTTACGGTCAGGGTACCATCAGATCATAGTCAGAGAGTAAGACATCCTGAAGACAGCATTCAGATCGAGGTACGTGTATTGGGAGTTTCTTGTTATGCCATTCGGAGCGACCAATGTGCCAACAGTATTCATGGATCTCATGAATCGTATTTTTATACTCTATTTGGATCAGTTTGTGATAGTGTTTATAGATGATATCTTAGACTATAGCAAGAGTGAAGCAGAGCATGAGCAACATCTCCGAGTAGTCCTTCAGATTCTCAGAGAGCATCAGTTGTACGCGAAGTTCAGCAAGTGCAAATTTTGGCTTGATCTCATTTCATACTTAGGTCACATCATCACCCGAGGTGGAGTGGAAGTGGACCCCCAGAAAATAGTAGCCATAGAGACATGGCCAGTACCTAGCACCGTAGCAGAGGTTCACAGTTTCCTAGGATTGGCGAGTTATTACCGTCGGTTTGTGTCAGACTTTGTTCGAATTTCAGCATCGTTGACGCAATTGACCAGCAAGGATGTGCAGTTTACTTGGACAGCAGAGTGTCAGAGTTCATTCGAGAAGTTGAAGCAAGGATTGATGACAACACCCATTCTTACATTTCCGAATGGGACTGGAGGATTTTTAGTGTATTTTGACACTTCTGGTAAGGGATTAGGATGTGTCCTAATGCAGCATGGTAAGGTAGTAGCTTATGCATCACGTCAGCTTCGTGATCACGAGAAGAATTATCCAACACATGACTTGGAGTTAGCAGCAGTAGTTTTTGCCCTCAAGCTTTGGAGGCATTATTTGTATGGAGATAGGATGGAAATTTTTACTGACCACAAGAGTCTTAAGTATGTGTTTACTCAGAAAGATCTTAACATGCATCAGAGAAGATGGCTAGAGCTATTGGTGGATTATGACATTAACCTGCAGTATCATCCTGGAAAGGCCAACGTAGTTGCAAATGCGTTGAGCAGAAGAGTAGGAGCTTGTTTTATAACAGCACAACCAGAGTTATTAGCAGATCTTCAGAAGATGGGTATCGAGGTAGTTCTCCCTACCAATGTGTCCTTGATGGCTAGCATGCAAGTTCAGTCCAGTATAGTCAAGAGGATCAAGGCAGCCCACTCAGCGAATTCTAAGCTTCAACGGCTTAGGGCATAATGTAAAGCAGGAAGGGGAGCAGAGTTATATATTCACGAAGACGGTACTCTCCGGAATGGAAGGCATCTTTGTGTGCCCAGCGGTGATATCAGACAGGAGATTATGGCAGAAGCTCACAGTTCACAGAATTCAATTCATCCCGATGGCACGAAGATGTATCCTGATATTCGCCAACATTTCTAGTGGAATGGCATGAAGAGGGAGATAGCCCAATTTGTTTCTCGTTGTTTAGTTTGCCAACAAGTTAAAGCTGAACATCAGAGACCAGCTGGACTTCTTCAACCTTTACCGATCCCAGAATGGAAGTGGGAGCACATTACCATAGATTTTGTAACTGGGTTACCAAAATCCCCAACTGGGAGAGATGCTATCTGGGTTATAGTTGACCGACTCACGAAGGTAGCTCATTTTCTTCCTTTTAGAATTGGCCAGTCAATGGATCAGCTTGCAGAGATGTATCTTCGATAGATAGTCAGATTGCATAGAGTGCCAGTCAGTATCGTATCCGATAGAGATTCAAGGTTTACATCGCACTTTTGATGGAGTCTTCAGAAGAGTTTGGGGACTCGTCTCAAGTTTAGATCAACTTATCATCCGCAGACATATGGTCAGTCGGAGCGCACGATCCAGACTCTTGAAGATATGTTGCGGTCTTGTACGCTTGACTTCGGTGGTTCGTGGGAAGATCACCTGCACCTAGTGGAGTTCTCTTACAATAACAGTTTCCAGGCCAGTATTCAGATGGCACCATTTGAGACACTGTATGGCAGGAAGTGCAATGCACCTTTAGCCTGGGATGATGTAGGTGAGAGGCAGATGCTTGGTCCAGAAATGGTACTCGGACTATCGAGGTAGTCAGACAAGTTAGAGATCATCTTCGAGTTGCACAAGATCATCAGCGCCATTGGGTCGATTCTCATTGGCGCCCTCTTGAGTTTTCTATCGGCGACCACGTATTCCTTCGGATATTGCCTACCCGTGGCGTGATTCGATTCGACGTACGGAAAAAGCTTAGTCCTAGGTATATAGGGTCGTTTGTTATTCTCGAGCGAGTAGGTGATGTGTCCTATCATTTTGCTCTTCTGCCGTCGTTATGTGAGGTACATGACGTATTCCATGTATCCCAATTACGAAGGTACATCCCGGATTCGAGCCATATCCTTGATCATTCGGAATTGGTTGTTGGTACCAATCTTTTGTATGAGGAAAGACCCGTATCCATATTGGACCAAAGAGAGAAGGTACTCAAGAACAAGACTATTAGTTTAGTCCGTGTTGCTTGGGGTCATCACTCTTTGGGTGAGTTAACGTGGGAGCGTGAGGATGATATCCGGTCGCGATATCCACACCTGTTTGACTCATAAGGTATAATGTCTCCTTATGCCTTATGCTTTTACTTTCTTGCTTGCATGAATGATTGCTTGGTTGACTGATAGTCATAGATTGCCAGTATTAGTATAGCTTGCCCCGACACCTCTAGCCTCTTGATTCAATTCCGAGGACAAAATTCTTTTAAGGTGGTAGAGTTGTCACTCCCGTTTCCCGTTATACGTATTTTTCAGGATACGTATACGGATTTCTGACAATTGTCAGGTGACCCGTACTTTGACTTGTCTTGCTTAGCCTAGTCTTGGTTTTATCTTGGCTTGGTTTATTTTGGTTTAGCTTGGCTTGGCTTGGTTTAGTTTGGGTTGAGATGGAGAGGCTTGGTACATAAGCCAACTCCACTCTCTCTCCTCCATAACTCTTTCATTTACTTCTTCTTCTTCATTACTCCTCCCACCCACCAAAGAAATCCTAGGCAAGTGCAATCTTGCTTCATGATGGATCTCCTATTTTATTTTTTTCCAATCTCTTCTCCATTTGATTCTAAGCCTCTTTAGAACTTGGTATTTTCGATTTTGATGGATAGATTTTTGTAGATCAAAGTTTTGATCTTTTTGTTTTCTTGGTTTTGATCTATTAAAGCTTGGTATTTCCTAAAACCAGTTGTCCCAGACGGTAGAAAATCTCGTTCTATGCAGTTTAGACCTTTGGAAGTCTCAATTCGGACTTGTTTTGCGCAAGTTATGGCATTTTGAAGTTTTCGGGTTCCATGGGTTCTTCTTTGCTCTTTGGAGAAGAAGAACAGGTCCTGGCGCAACCCGACCTCGCGTATCTCAGTCTAGCACAACCCAGCCCAGGCGCCCTTTGGCCCTGGCATAACCTAGCCCAGGCACCCTTTGGCCCTGACACAACCTAGCCTAGCGCCCCCTTGGGCCTAGCGCAACCTGAGTCAGGCGCAACCTGAGTCAGGCACAACCTGGCTCAGGCACAATTTGAGTCAGGCGCAACCTGAGTCATGTGTAACCTGACTTGGCACAACCTGACCTGGCGCAACCTGATCTAGCATACCCCAGCCTGGCGCAACCTAACTTAGGCGCCCCCTGTCCCCCTTGGCGCCACCAGTCATTTCCCTGGCGCTACTTGACCAGCGCCACTTGTTGCCATGATACTTCTTGCCATTTGCCCCCATGCATGTTCTCCTAGTTCTAGTTGTATTTGCATGTGATCTTGCATGTGACTTGTACTTGACCTATCTTGTGACGACCCGGCTCGATAATTTGTTGAGCATAACACGACTTGCCAGTATTGATCATGACATGAATACGACTTGACATGAACACGACATGACAATCTTGATAGTGGCTCGTCGAGGCGCACTTTTGATAAGCCCTCTTGACACGATAAGTAATTTGATAAGATATGTACAATCTTGATAGTGGCCCATCAAGGCGCACTCCTAATAAGTAATCTTGACAAGTAACAAGTAACCTGACATGACATGTATAATCTTGAAAGGCTGTTGCGACAGCTACCCGACTTGCTAAGTAACACTTGTCTTGACACCGTGGTTGATTTTCCTGATTGTGCTTGTACAAGCTACCTGTCCCGTCTTATATCATGTCTAGGATATGGATTCCTGGTTACCACGGTCAGGGATTTATAATGAATATGACTAGGTTAATGACTAGATTGATCAAGTAGTTCATATAGAGAGATTTTTCCAGTTACAGGCGATCCCGTTATCTCGACCACACCTGAGTGGACTTGTAGCCTACCGACGAGTAGGACACATTTCCAGCCCACTGTCATGTGGGAAACTTCTTGAAATCATAAGTACTGAAGCACACTGCCATGTGTTGCACTCTAAGTCACCTAATAATTCTCTAAACTCTTGATAACTCTAAGCAACCTCGCCTGGATAACCTGGATAGCTGCAGGGCTTGTGACTCGGGAATATCTCAAATACATCTGGTAGTATCTAGGCTTGTGATAACCCTAGTTAGTTAAAATATCAAGCCGTACTCATTGCTTGGCCGTGATTGATGGATGGAGTCCAGTCTAGTCTTATCTAGGCAGTACCAGTCTATGATTACTTCAGTACATTACTGTTTATGCTTTATTTTTGTTAATAAATGATTGGAGACTAAGCTCTGTTCTGGTGAAGGTTTACGACCCTAGTCCTTGTTTGGTTTACGAGTTGTAACTTGGTTACCGGAATAGTCCTTTAGTTATCTTATCGTTTATCACATTGTTTTCTCTAACTCATGTCTTTCGTTATCATTTATGTCTCATGTGCTAATATGCTGATTTTAGTTCTTAAGTGAAGCCTCCCTTGTGGCACTTGCTCTTTCTAGGGTCTGACCCCGCTGGTTTTGTATGGCTAGATTTCGGAGTAGCACCCGAGGATCTACCTGCCTCCCAGTCAGATGGTGAACACTAGACGCAACCCTGGCAACGAGTGGGTTTCTTAGTTTGCTCTTCCACTCTATTGTAAAATTATTCTTTTGAGGCGTTTAGCCACCGAGCAAGTGTTAGCTCGTATTGAAACTTATATTCTGTCTGCCTAAGGGCTGTAACATGATTGATAAATCCTAGGGTTGATCATGTATGACTTTAACTCTTGCTAGTCTTCGTATTTTGTATGACTAGCTTCATGATCATCTGAATATGTAATATTTGGGACGCCTTACCTTGTATGTCTGATGATCTAATATCTTGTAACATTTACTTGTTTGCTTGAGATTGAGACACCAGGCTTGTTCTTGACCATAAGAGACTGCTGGCTTGTAGTTAAACCCTCATGCATCTAGACAGCCATGATCGTATTACGAGGTGGGTTGCACTTCAATGTACGTAGCTGGCTGTGTCTGTCCCCCGCTCTCCAGTATTCTGGTTCTGGGGTGTGATAGTCGGTAAGGTCACGATGGTGAGGCTGATGGTGTCAGAGTTTGGGATGAGGCCGGAGTGCATCAAAGATGCTGGTAGCCAAGTGGGGGTAGTCGTGGAGGGATGGATTGGGCGGTCACTGTGGGTAGCGGTCCCAGTAGCTGTGGTGGTCGTGGATGGTTTGATGTTGGCACTGTGTGGTGGCCAGAGCTTATGGCAAGGCGGTGATGGCCTGTGGGCGATGTAGTTGGTGATGGTGGATGGGGGTTTTGCTTTGGTGAAGGCTACTACCGGCATGAAGGAGAGATCATGGCGGAGGAGAGGGCAGGGGATCAACGGGTGGCTACGGTTAGGTTTATTGTTAGGGTTAGGTTTAGGGTTAGGGTTATGTTAGGGTTTTAGATGTGTCGCATCCTGCGTGACATAGACACAGTGGATGGATGGATGGATGGATGGATGTATCCCGGTATGTCGAACACAGGAAAGACGATGTTGTAGATGTATTGGTATTGGATATAGTAGAAAGATAATCGGGGTTGGAGCCGAGGTCGGCACGGTTGACACGAAGAAGGTGAGTGGTGGACACAAACACGGTACACGAACACAATTGTGTTGGTGATGATGGTATTGGCGGATGTGAAATGCACGTGGCAAGAGTTAGGTGCATCACGACCATGGCTTTGTTGTTGCATTTATAAAGTTTAGGTATACTTGGTAGGATATGCAACATAGATACTAGTGGCATCAGCGCCCCATATGAACCATGTACAACCAGCCATGCTTGACTCCTTTAGATACTAATATTCTATTCTTTTATACCACGCCTTAGTGTAATTTTGAGGATAAAATCCTATAAGGTGGGTAGGTTATAAGCTCTCTGAATTTTAGGGTTTATTTTTAAAAAATTTAAGCAAATTATTTTCAATAAATATTTTATTATAGTTACTTTTGATCATTAAATGTACTTTTTTGTAGCTTTGATTTTTGGAGTGACAAGAATGCAAATCTCTCAAAATGTTCTCATGAGTTTTGGTTTAGACAAGTTTATCTTCATTTTGATATATCATGTACCACTTAAACTTGTTCTCTTACATTCTATTTTCGTCGCATAACTTTCGAGTCAATTTAGGCCAATTTCTATACCATAAAACTTGTCATATTTTCCAATTACAATTCGGGACTTGATATCGATCAAACCTAATCGACCCAATATATAATTTTGACCTATTTTGAACATAATACATGCATGACACTTATGTGCCATCCAATTGAGCTCCCACATGCTATTTATACACCAACGATCATAATTGACCAAATTATAGTCATGTTCGCACCAAGCCCAAATGAAACCCAATCTAACATAAACACCCAACCAAAGTCATGTACCCACTCACATGACACACACAAAACACACAGCACCACTCACCTACAAAATACCAAACACCTAGTTAATGCACTCCTAAATACCCAATGGACAAACCCATTAACAATGAACCTTAAATATGGATTAGTCTATGGCACACACAACTAACTCCTCCATAAATACAAATAATTTTTGGTTAAACCAAAAGGTGGCTACACTATCACTTCTATCCATCTTTCATGCACATCCTCACATGTTACCTAGTCATTCATATGACAAAACCTAAGGGGGATTAACCACCCACGCACTCAACTCTCTCCCTCGTACTATATACACTCATATCTCCCCCCAAGTGGCCGGCAAAGAGCCCTAAAACCCTAAATACCCTTCTTCCTCCCTACACTCTTCTTTACCCTTCACACCTTCCTTCCTCCTTCTTCCTAATGGCAGTAGCCATTAGTTGTGTTGTTACTGCTGCTTAAATGTCTGTTGTTGTCATGCTTAGAAGCTACTGCTATTGCTGTACTACAGCCTCACCGCAAGCCATCCATCATACATGATAGCACCTCCCTTGGCCGACCGTATAGCCTCTCCACAGCAGCCTCGGGTGACAGTCATTGCGTATGGCAGTACTACTCCCCATGTGCCTGCATTGGGGGCTTACTTCCCCACGCCCCAACTCACACGACAGTAGCTATTGCTGCGGTTGCCCACCTTCAGCCACCATGTCGCCCCATGAGTCCTTGGCGAGCCTGGTGCATGCGTCACGTGTCCCCTCCTATGGTGGCAGCACACTACTGGTGCTCCCCGTGCACGCAACGGTGACCATGCCCAGGTCACGCACACGGTCGTATCCCTCGTATTTTATCCTCGGCTGAGGCAAGTTCTTGAGCATCCTATGCACCACTAGAAGAGTCCCAGGGTCCTCGTCGATGATCGTCTAGATGATTTCTACGTCACAGAATCGATCCCGACGATGCGTACGAGGAACGCCAAGTCAGAAAGTACATTTTATGGCAGTAACTTTGCACGTGGTTTCTAGACGATTGACAGTCGGATCATCGTACTGTTTCTTCCATTGTAATCTCGGTATACACCACTACCTTCACCTAAATTTATAACCGTTAATTCGATCATTTGATATATTATAACTGACCGCTAAGTTGGTTGAATAATTATGTTTATTTTTGACAGTTTCATGGAGCCAACATCTCGGATTTATTTCTCCCTTGTCACAGCTCTATTTGACAAGCCAGTAGCTCTTATGCACAACTGGTATGACCCTCTACTTGTGATAAAAAATTTATTCCATTAGGAGGACGTTTAATTGGTTGAATTCGACGTCAAAGTTGGTCGTCCGAATTCGTAATTTCTAACTAGTAAAATTCCAACTTTGGACCGGGGACTCCAAAGTCCACTTCAGATACCATCGGTGTACTCGTGGCATCGTTTTACCTAGAAATGATATAAAATTTGCTAATTTTGGAGCAATGTGGCCCCGACAAGCATTTCGGGGCAAATCGGATCCCACGGTCCGAGTAAGTGGGTCATTTTGAGATGGCTCATCGGAATCTAATTCTGGATATATCGTTGGGTTTGTATCGTCATTCTAGACTTGTGGACAACTTTAGAGGACTTTTATCTTGGCACATTTTTTAGTGCAAGTAGGTCCAACGGTGAACCTGATTTTGACCTAAAATTACCATTTTGCCCCTGTGTCCAGAATTAGTCTTATGGATAGTCCATCTTAGCCATTTTCTTTATTCCAGGAATGTTGGTGATGTTTGTTCTAGCATTCGGAGACGTTTTTGGAAGTTCTACTATTGATGCTTTTCTTTGGCTTGACTTTTTCCCTACAGGTCATTGGCAGACCATCACATCACCTCCAGGAAAGATACCTTGTCATACTTGTTTTATTTACATTATTCATATCTATTCTTGTGTTGTTAATTGGTGACACTAGTATGCTTCCAAGGATGACTTGGGTGCTATCGATGATGGTATCAATGTATTGGGTGTGTGCATTATTAGAGTTGGAAGATGTACCCGGGTCATAAGATATTACATGGCAATGTGAGTGAGGATTCATTATGTTGGAACAAACTTACACATTTGACTGATCATCGGTGCGTACAGTCGTGTGTCTGTACGTATAGAGTTGGATGGTGTCTAGGTTAGAGACTTGCATTAAGTTACAGATTGTTTGAGTCATGGATATGACTTACACAGTTCAGGGGCGGGGAAGAAAACCTGTAGGCATATGGGACATACAAATATTTCAGCCTCATTATTTCCCGGTTATAGGCTATGGTTACTGGTTATGGGCACGTATGTATACAAAGGGATGTATCCGGCAACGACCACTAGCTGTGCTAGGTACGGTCGGGAGGTATACTAGTATACATACATTTATCGGCTCTTGATCTGACACCAGCTCGTGCTCCGGTGCTATATCCTTATTCACCTACCCAGGCATTCCAAATTCATCTTCAACATGCATTCAAATAGAATGGTTAGTTCCTATACCTATACCGTGCTTTGTCATGGGATAGTGTCTTATCGCAGATCGGTGTACCATACCCTGTTCTTGACTGGATGTAGATATGGTTCACTGTTTTGATGACAGGATATTGTACGATGTTGTGATCTGAGTTCTTTATTTTATATTTAATTAGTTCATATTATGGCATCTTATTTCTATATCTTGCTACGTCCTTCTGAGGACCTGTGATCTCTTTAGGTATTTGCTGAGCAGTTGGATAGGTGCCGAGTGCTGCACCAAAACTTCATATATATATATATATATATATATATATATATATATATATATATATATATATATATATATATATATATATATATATATATATATTGCTGGTATTACCATTTACTTTTCCATGTACACATTTCATATTTATTTGACTTACGCTACTGTTTATCCTTATTTGCAAGCTTATTCCTTTTCCAAGCTTGTTCGAATATGTATATTACTGGATGACCAACTTTAATATATTATGTTCATTCTTGACATTCGTTTCATTATTGTGGATTGTAATATAGTTAATTAGTTATGTTTAGTAAATCTGACAGCATAGTACATCTAAGGGTAATTCTATTATATTGGTAACATATCCTAGATCGTATTAGTTATATTGATAGTATCATATAGTGGAGAGGATAGTGAGATCACCATCTTTTCAAACGTTGCCGGGAAATCAGCATTGGATTTTCGTTACCAATGACAGACTCATGAGCGTCCAGAGATTTGATTGCCAGTATCTATTGTCATCTTTTCATGCTACGACTAAGCCAATGTAGATGAATTAGGACCTAACCCCACATCAGTTCATGGCTAAACTTTGAAGGATTTGCCATAAATTCGATAAGAAGAGTCAAGGCCTTTTTGATTGCGTACTAGATTTCGTGCCCTACAATATTCAAGGACTGATGCATGGTTCTTTGCCAAGTGAACTATAAGAACCAGTAACTCCATACATGGCATCAACATACGTCAACTTATTTGCTAAAGAAGATGGGGTCTATCTAACGAAGGATTTTAGACTTCCTTGCTGGATCTCCAGCTCTCCGTCTCATGCTAGATGGACACATTTTAAACAGGATACTGAAGACGTATGAGATGGACTTGCGGAAGATTGATGGAAAGTTCAAGTTTACCAGGAGATACTCTATTTATACCTGATGGGGTGGCTATTACTCCACTATCCTTGGTTGATGAGTGCGAGAATGGAAATTCATGTTTAACAAGAGATGCTTACATGATCTGTAGATTTGAACACTCAAGGTGGAATTACAGGAGTCTTCCGGCAACTAGAAAGGCTTTAATTATTTTGGATTGATACTCTTTTTCTATGCCCATCCTTATTCCAATGAGCTACTACCAAGTCAAACTCTTCGGGATGTAGGCATTGATAGATTAGCTTTATCATAAGGGTTTACTGGCTCCTGTCCATTAGGCCCTTTCATTTAGTTTACCGAAACAAAGAAGAATGCTATCTAGAACCATATACGCCAAGTCGATTTGCTCGATGATTAAGGTATGATTAGCTTTTTCTGGGAAACGCTAGCTCTCGCCTTGGATATGATGGTAGTTTGATTAATGGTGCCTATGATTAGAGATACTTCAGCTCGGGTTGCACAAATGCTTTCTACACTTTGTTAGAGAAGGATATTCCTTTACGAGTTCTAAAATTGTCATAGGGTTTTACCGCACGGTCACAAAGATTTTGACCATGACACCTCCTTCATGAAATGTCGACTTAGAAAACGTCACACAAAAGGTAAGAAAAGGCTCCTAAACAAGAACCCATGCATCTGGCTAGTGAATCAGCAGACAACGAGCTAGGGTTTGTAGTAGAAGTTCCATTTGACATGAATCCTTTAAAAGATCATCCTCCGATCAGTGATTTTAGCTGACATCACACAAGCATAGAGATTTTATGAAAATGAATGAAAATAAATTAAAATAAGTTCTTGTTGAACAGTGCCATCATTATGACTTTCCTAAATCCCGAGCCCAACCTATAGAAACTATCAAAAAATAAACATATCTCGATATCAAACCTCAAAGTCAGATAAAAAATTTGAATCAAATCCTAAAACCAATCTATCTAATCATATCTCCTCTTATCAAATCTAATTTAAACCAATGCAAATTCTAGATAAAAAAAAGAATTCAATTCATATAAAACTGCCAACAATCCCCTATTTTGATTTCATTCAAATCAAATTTTCGAGCTAGAGAGACTGAGGGCCCTTTCTTTCAATCCTGAAGGACTCCATGTAGTTTTCAGCACTCATCACTACTGTTTCTCGTTGCCCCAACCACCCAAAAAATCGTCCCCGACGTCCCATACTCCGACCGTCATCGACTCATAAATACAATGCCGGTGCCTGCAACCAATACAGAACTGCTCGTCATGATACCTCGACCATATTCAACCCCTTCACAGCCCTCCCTGACGCCTGCACGCTTTATGCGGTGATGGAACTGGGATCCCTAGGGCCACAGATTGAACCATGAGATGAAACCGTGCCCCGTATAACGATTACTTATCCATACGAGCATGATGATTTTCATGCGGCAAAGTCCTAGTTTTCCCAGGACTATGAATTGGTGTGCATATCGATTGATAAATCATAAACAAGTTTAAACCTTGATCTAATCCTTTAATGGCAGAAATTAGGGTTCACGAATTATACTTGAAGCGATGAAAAGTGGATGATAGTTTTCAACAACCTCGAACAATCAGCGACCTCAAGATCTTCTACAGTATTTCTTCCTCGGGTTGGATGTCGTGTGGGCAACGATCTCCCAACCTTTTCGTCTCCTTGGCTGACCACTCTTTCTTTCCTTACGCGAAGAACGAATTTAGGGAAAGTTGCTCTTTTTCTGCTTTATATGACGGCCAAAGAATAGAGGGTATATATAGGCTGCAGTAGGGACTATGAGAAGAAATTAGGGTTAGATCTTCTAACGGATCTAGGTAACACTACAAAAAATTAGGTTTCTAGCAACGAAATTTTTTACTGTTAAACGTACCTGAATCGTTGCCAAAAAATTTAGCAACGAAATATGGTCGTTGCTGGACCCATTATTTTAGGTACGAAATTTTGAAGTCGTTGCTTAATCCTTACCTTTTAGTAACGCGGTTACTTTTCGGTTGCTACTTTCATGGACAAAGATGTCGTTGCTAAAAGTGGATGTCCTTTGCAACGCGAGTTTATCCTTGTTATATGCTACATTTAGCAATAACAGTACATCATTGCCAAATATATAATTCTTTTGGAACACAAAAATTGTTGTTATATGTTGCATTTAGCAACAATATTATGCGTTAACAAAAATTCCAAATTTTATCATTATATTTGGTAAATACTAATTGTCGTTCCTAAACATAGCCAAATATATAATTTTTTACAACACACAAAAATCGTTATATATTGTATTTAGTAACAACATTAATGCATTGCCAAAAATCCTAAAATTCATCATAATATTTGTTAATGACTCATTTTCATTGCTAAACTATTTATTTATTTATTTATTTTTCCTCTGCTTATTTATGCACACAATAGTTTTAAATCAATATTCACACAATAATTAGAATTCAATTTGAAGTAAAAAAACATATTTTTTATAATAAAATTTAAATGTTTTACAATCATGCTATCCTCCAAGAGGGTTTTACAGTATCATACATAATTTAATGATCATACATAATTGAATGAACTCGCCTCCAAGAAAGTCAAAATGTCATTGAATGAACAAATCTACCATCATTTGGTTGGTTTCGTGTGACTGGTCATGGAACCTAACCTATCAACAATTTGAGTGAATGACGGCCTCTGTTGTGGGTCAAGAGCATCCCAGCAGTACTCCATTAGCTTCTTCCATTATGGATTGTATTACATTGGCACGGGAGACCTCAATGTATTGTCCAAGATGCCACCTGCATTCACAAGCAAGTTATCACACTTTAAATCAAAATGCACAATATTTTTATATTACAGCTATTCCATTCCAAAGGCACCATCCATTGCCATTATGAGCCTCTTACGATGATCCAGGTACCTGCCAGCTCCATTTCATAGTGTGAACTATATTGAAGTATTATACTACAAACAGAGGATATAGTGAAGAGAACATACTTGTCTTTGCGTAGTAAAACATGCCTCAGCGAATAAACTAAAATATACTAAAAAAGAACCATAGATTGATATAACTGAGATTCCTACCATGCCATTGGACAATATAATCATCGAATATTCATGCATATTCTAATGCAATTCAAGATTGACAAGTTAACTACGACGCATCAACTTGTCAGCTTGTATAGTTATTTGGACACCTTGATCTCCCCTCAGAATAGTTCTAAATGTTTGCAATAGCTGCAACTGACCATAAAATAATTTCTCAATAAAAAAAGTTACAAACTACTTGTAGTCAATAAGTCGAGCACGGAATAGAGAGAAATTGATATAAAAAAAAACATGCATTCTAGACATTCTAGGCAGGAGCAACAATACAAGGAAAATGGGTTAAACTATTTCAAATGGTTAGTATTCTCTAGTTGACTTATGACTAGAGTTAATAGTCCAATAGGACCATATTATGGACAACCGATACCCATAAGCACATGAGCGACAACATGGAACGAAAAAGACAATATACAGTATGGGTTAGCCATTCCTTTAGCTTGATATATGACCGATATCCAAAATCTTCTTAGCAACAGTCCATAATGTAACTACAAAATAAATATAAAAAATTGAAGAAAGTAATTATTTTCTGTTAGTAAACAATTATACTTTATAAGTGCATAAAGACCTTGCACATTTTGGCTTGCAAGAATCCTCAGGTATTTCTTTGGATCAACAACTTCCTCATCTTTCCTGAATTTAAGTAGATAATGTAACAACATATAAGTTATCATGTCCACCACAAAGCTAAAATCGTCCAAATCGATTATTTTGGATAACATAAACACAATAATTTGACACTAGCCAATATATCAGGATAAGCAAAGATGAATGAAATTGCAAGATTAAAGAAATACGAAATCATGCATAAAGTAACTTCCTACTATGGGATACTATTTGAAATCATGCATAAAGTAACTTCCTACTATGCATAATTACAAGTTCAAAGAATTATTTTTTCTAAATTTTAATAATTTGTTAATAACTATATGTTTTTTGATACCAGAATATCTCATACTCCGATCCAAAATTGTCGATACTGCAGATATGCCTATCCCGATACTCATAGGAATGGTCTGTTACCAATATTGTAAAGCTTATCAGAAAGCGAGCCACTCGACACTATAGAAAAGATTGCACATATATGATTTAATTATTCTTAAGTTCAGTAATAAGTGCAAGAACGACCAAAGCATTTCTAGAAAGAAAAAAAGAATAAATTGTTGATTTTAATTTTATGCAGAACTATAATTCCTTTTACTAGAACATTGAAGGGGAGAAGGACCCCTAGTACGGGAGACAAAGTGATATATCAGTTGTTGCAAAGATACCTCATCAAAAATACAACTACTGTTATATAGCTCCATAAATGAAATTCAACGAATGTAATCTAATATAAAAAATAAGGAAAATACCTCAACAGAACAGGTTGAATGCAAATAATACCTAGCCGTGCTAGAGGGTTAGCAATGAATGGCATTTCTTTTCCCACAAACACGCTCTCTCTCTCTCTCTCTCTCTCTCTCTCTCTCTCTCTCTCTCTCTCTCTATATATATATATATATATATATATATATATATAAAATATATATATATATATATATATATATATATATATATATATATATATATATATAAAGAAATACACTACAAAAGGAAGGTTGGACAATAAGAACCAACATATACCTGTTGCTCCTGGTAATCTGGATAATTTGGGTAAACTCTCCATAAGCATACATGTTGGGGTCTTGACAGGGCCGGCCCTGGCCCAAGGTGGCCAGGGCGACCATCTAGGGCTCCCGGATAATGAGGGGCCCCAAAAGAAATAGTTTAAAAATAAATATGTTAATACTTTTGTATATCGAAATAGAACTAGTATATACCATGGGCCCTTTTAGACAAAAAGTTATTGTGGTGTAGTGGTTAGTACTTTAGACTCCTTACTAAAGGTCCTAAGTTCAATCCTTGGCTATAGCTCCTTTTTTTTTAAATTAACTTTTTTACCTTATGTATTGGGACCTTATTTTGAAAGTTCGTCCTGGGCCCCCATGAACTCAGGGCCGGCCCGGGGTCTTGAGGAGGTTGAGCATACCCATATGCTTCATAGCCTTGGCCATAGCCACAATAGTTACCATTCCATTGATTAGGGTCCTGTTGTTTATGACATATATCAACAAAGCAATTTAATTTATAAATTTGAAGAGGAGACGAGATCAAAAATTACATGCAGGTATAAAATTAACTACAAATTGACATATTTTCTTGCAGGATTACGACCCCAAGAAAGCCTGATGCTTTGTTGACACAATTGTTATCCCTACAACATAAATAAATCCTTCTCTACACAAGCCCACACAAGCATTGCACAAAAGGTGTAATTATACTAGAACTAAAGAAAAATAATAGAAGAGGAGACTCAAAAGTGCAATACAATATCTTTTCAGGGACCCAAATGGTTTGAGGAATGAAATGAGATGAAATTGTAACTTACTGGCATCAGGTGCTTCATCTCACTGTGAAAGCTAGTCAATATTGATGCCTCAAGTCCGAAGCTGGAAGGTTGGGGTTGGTAATACGTATTGCTCGATGCATTTCCAGGTGATATATAGTTGTCATAAAAGATATAAAAAATAGTCAGAACATAACAAAAGGTAGAATTGGTTTATATGTTGGTCATAGTCATCAACTATCTAAGTATTGCGTTATTAATAATCTGCTCACAGCACACTTGGATAGTCTTCATTTGTTCTTTGACTTAATCACACATGTCTATTTTATGGTCCAGTATTACGAAGATTATATATAGATCTTGCTGATACATACCCAGCATAATCCCTTTTGAACATGGACTTTTCCTTGATAAATACTTTCTCAGGTTAGACCACTGAACAACTCCACTAGCATTAACAAGCGTTGCATTAGAAGAGAAAACTGAAGCTGCCCTATCAACATATATCCTGCCAACAGTCGGCTTGATGTTCTTGCTTGGTGGTCTGCCTCTCCTTACACGTTCTTTCCTTCTGTTTCATCGTTATCACTTTCATTTCAAGGCATCGGTATCTAATGCTGCAAAGAAATCACTTAAAACATGGATATTTTCCCAGCAACACTTTTATTTGTATGAAAATTGTATGAAACATTACCTCGAAGAATGATTGCGCAGTTGGTTATCTTGGACATATTGCAAGTTGGTCTAATGTGGGGATCAAGCCATAGGAGCAAGACTACACGGCGGCGTTGGTCGCAGTAGACCAAAACAGGAGAAAGTTAAGAAGTTCATGGAGGCATAACCGTAGGATGGCTCGACAAGGAGGCCATTAGTGAAGAGGGAGATGGCTGTAGGGCCTAAAAATCAAGTTGTGCCCTGAACATACTAATCAGTGATCAAGTTGCGCCCTAAAGGTCAGGTTGCGCCACTGATATGAAGCTCAAAGAACAAGCTGCGCCACTGATCAGGTTGGGCCTGATATCAGACTGCGCCCAGTCTTATTGCGCTAAAATCTACGTGGCGTCTGATACTTAATGGCCATCATTACCTGACAACACTGACAACTAACACCACAGTGAACGAGAAAAATCTCTTCGAATCCCGTAAATTGTGCCGCTCAAGGGGAGTTGGTAGACAGCTGTCCTATACACTTCGTAAGTTGCACCTAGGCGCAATCCAGACAAAATCTTTAGTTCTGCCTAGGCGCAATCTGAATGACTTCGGCTCAAAAGCTGCCATGTATTTAGGTGCAGCTCAATCAGGCGCAGTTGACCGAAGCTCGCGTAACCTGATGAAGTTGAGACAACTTGCATTCTAAAGCAGGATGACGTGGCACACATGCCACTAATCTCTCAAGACGTGTCTACTATTCTGTACACGACCATGCGCATCTCAATCATATGATGCCATGCATCTAAATATAGTTAGTACACGACTTAACAACTGAATGAAAGTTGGCACAACAGGAGGTTGGTACAACCCAATATGGCACAATCCATCCTCGCGTACATCAGAATAACTACTAAAATAGTTATTTCTTGAACTCTATAAATAGAGTTTCCAATCATTGTGAAATCATCAGATACATACGCACAGAGATCAAGAACTCTTGCAAAATTGCTGCTGCATTCTCTAGAGGCTACAGTCTTCAAGTTTACATAGTCCAAGGGATAAAGTGATCGTCTTCTGATCACATTCCTATAGTTGTACTTCCCCAGAATTCATTGTACTTTGTACTATTCTTTTTCAAGTTTGGAATAAACTTTTTGTTTTTTGCAAACAAAATGGCGACTCTGCTGGGGACGACTTTCTCCTCCGACGAGAAGGTGACAACTCAATGTGACACTGCGTCGATCGGCAAGACGCAGAAGACTCTGGTTGTTCAAGTCAACCAGACAGCCTATGAGGATATGATTAGCACCAAGAGCAACAAGCGTACAGCGGTTATTGCCAAGAATAGGACTGTGTGGGCTCCTAAATCTCCCATGGTCACTGTTGCCTAGGCGCAACCTGAGTGTTCAGTGGCCAAGACACAGTCTGTCTCGGCGACTCAGGCACAGCTTGCTTCTGTTGTCCGTGTGCAACCTATTCATCCTGCTGCCCACGCGCAGTCTACTACTCTCTTTGCTGCCAAGGCGCAGTCTGTTCAAGCCATTGTTGAGGGGCAGTCTACCCATGTTGCTTCCAAGGCACCATCAGTAGCCCGTAGGACTATGGTACAACCCAAGTAATCAGCACCTCTGGCACAGTCTGCTACTCTGGCGCAACTGAAGGGAACTAGTCTTTTGGCTATTCCCTCTTCTAATTCTCAAGTTCGAACTTGGAGAATCAATGTTCTAGTGCCAACACTAGACAGAACAAAGGGAAGAATCCTTTGACACTTCCTTAATTGGCGCAATCTGTGCCTAAAATGGTCTCACGATAGAACAAAGGGAAAGGCTTCTTTGCTGACCCTCCATAAAATAAAAGAAAGCACCCTTTGGTCTTTTCTCAAACTTCCCTGGTCTATGACTCAGAGGAAGATCTTACAGATTCTATTCCTTTAAACAGAGGTCTTTATCTCTGATATTGGAAAGAATACTGACCAAAGAGGTATCTTATCTACCCCTATGGGGTTTGGTCAAGACCTTCCTACCTTCCAAATTTCAAGATCTAAGCAAGGAAAATTAAGGGTATCACAAACAGAGACACCTGAAGCAGAATTTTTTGATTTACGCGCTTATCTTAATAGGCGTCAACTAATATCAACTTTGGCGAAACGTAAGAACCCTATGCCAAAGGCCAATCTGCACCAAAACCCAAAGTTTGAAAAGAAAGACCCAACCACCTATGGTAATGAGTTGAGTACATCTTTGTACACTCAGGGAACTAAACATCTGAAGAATAGGAAACATGTTCCTAACATCATTAAGGAATATGTTCCTCCGACTTCTTCTCGTCTTGTAGTTGTAACTGATTTGCGACAACGTCTTACACAAAGACAAGAGATTACAGGATGTCTCCCTCACCTCTAAATCGTGCTTCAGATCGCCACTGCCTTCATGAAGTCGTCATCAACTGTTGTTGTCAATCGGCTCGACGATCTGTCTTCGATCATCTGAACTATGCTTCAACTCCTGAACATATAATAGAAGACGAAGATGAGCTATTATATGCTTCAATCAATATGACTTCTCAAGGCACTGGGGGTGGAAAACGTCCAAGACGTAATGCATCCCGTAATCCTAGTTAGCAATACTTAGATCGGATCCATGCATCCAGTGAAGGTGTCTTTCAATACACTAGATCGAGGAATCAACATTTGAACCAAGGTGTCTCTAATCAAGAAGATCTCCAATTGCCCATGTAGGAGAGGACACTTTCTCAGAGTTTGACGCAGATAATGAAAGTTCTGAACAAACTATCTCATCAACAACACCAAGAGAAGTGACGGCATATACCATTACAGAAGATCAAGATGCCTCCACTTCAACCAGTCAAGAGCAACGAATTGCTGCACTCGAAGACAAATTAAAGACCATGGCAGAGATGGTCACAAGCATGCATACTATAATCGTGGCTCAACATACAGTGCCACCGATTGTAAACCCTGCTATAAATCTCGAGCTTATAGCATCTTCCGTACCTGCTAGTCTGGAGGTACCAACTCCTCAGGTTGCTTCCGTGCCAAATCAAGCTGATCCCAGTCAGTCTGGTGCTGGGGGTGGTAATTACCACGTTGTTCCTCCTCCTAACACTTCTAACCAACCTACCAATTCCCAAACATCAGGGGATACTAATGAGGCTGTGAAACTCTTATGCACTCAGTTTGAGGCCTTCAAGCAGAGGGATGGCCTACAAAGACTGGGCATAAAGTAACCACATCCTACAGAGTGGAAGGAAGTTCCATTTCCTTCCAAGTACAAGCTTCCAACCATTATGCTGTTTGATGGCAGCACTTCTCCAAGTCAGTACATCAATCATTTTGAGGTGATGACAGATCAATTACAGCCAAATGATGCTCTCCTTACCAGAGTCTTCGTCGGTTGTTTAGCCGATGCAGCCTATGACTGGTATCGTAGCGTGCCTGATGGCTGCATCACTTCTTTTGCTGGTTTCAAGCAAATGTTCTTGGAACAGTTTTATGAAGGAGTCAACGACATGACGATGTCTGCTCTCATTAAGATTAAACAGAGGCATAATGAATCCATAGAGAGTTTCATTGAAAGATTCTGTCGAGAGGCACTCAAAATGCCTTTAGGAACTCCATCTGCTGTAACAATAGACACTTTCAAATCAAACTTGTTGCCTATTATCAGTATGTGGACAGGATCTACACAATTCCAGGATTGGCCTTCTTTCATTGTCAATGCCAAAGCAGCCGAGATCAGTACCGAAAAGTTCAAGCAGTTAGGAGTCCAAATGACTCATCCTAACCAAGATGAACATTCTACACCCGGGGGTAGTAATCGCCAGAATAACTGCAAGAGTAAAGAAATACTGGCCATCAATCTCAAGGGCAAGGAGTCTTTGGCTGTCAACGTCACTCAGATGGCATCCACTCCATCAGCACCTCCACAGAAATCAACTCGTCCAAAAGAAGAGTATTCTTTTGATGAAGATGATACTTTAAACATCTTCGATTGCTTGATCAAAAGCAATAAGCTTCAGCTTCCAGAGGCAAAACGGCCAGAAGAAGTGGGTAAAACTGATCACCCTAAATACTGTGTTTATCACAGATTTATAGGGCATCCAACCTGAACATGTTATGTGTTCAAGGGTAAAATCCAAGAGTTGGTCAACTCTGGAGCAATTACTCTACAACAGGACGAGAAAACGGTGACTGCTAATGTGGTTTTTCTACAATTCAGTAATTTTCCACCACAACTTGTGCAAGATGGTGTCGCTCCCATTCCAAGGACTACACTTGAGATCGTGAATCTCCTACCTCCCCAAAATGAAGGTCTTGTTCCACTATCAACTGACGGAGGAGAGATTATGTGGATTCATCCAGATCTGGTAGCAAAATTTGAAACGCCTTCCTCTTCTAAGCAAAAGAAGCATTCCAAATCTAAATCTAAGAACTACAATATGGTATCCTTTGAACCAGTAACAGAAGAAGAAATTCTAATGGGCACTAGATCAGGAAAATCCTATCTTCGAGAGTATCCCGAAAATCAAGAGAATCTTGCTCCGTCTCCTGATGCCCCTCCTACATCATCTTCTCTTTGCGGAGAATATACCATCTACATCCCCGTCGGTAGCTGAACCAACTCCTTCTAAACCTACGTCAGCAGACAAGGGAAAACAACCTGTTCGCTTTGACAAAGCATTGAAAAAGTCCTCGTCTCTTGGACTCGAAAAGCCATATAACTTTGATATATTGGCTCAATTGGCCAACACTCTAGCAAAATTGTCAATCTTTGAACTCTTACATCTCTCAAAAGAAACTCGAGAAACGTTAAGTGAAGCTTTGATGCAGGCTGATGCTTGTCTTACTCTTCTCAAGAAGCCTGAAAAGGAGCCAGTCAGTTGTGCACATTGTCATAGTGTATTTGAATTAATGCCCAATATTATTTTTACACAAGATGACATGTTGTTAGAAGACAATCGTCATGATCGTCCTCTTTATGTCACGGGGTATGTAGACACTATGAAAGTTGATCGCATTCGGATTGACCCCGGATCTGCACTTAGCATTATGCCGAAGTCTTTACTGGATGCTTTGAAGATCCCAGTACATAACCTTTCCACGACTATCACTACCATCTTGGGGTTTAATCAAGGAAGAAGTGAACCTTTGGGGAAGATATGCCTAAAACTTCAAATTGGCAATCTCCGTACAAAGGTAACTTTCTATGTTATTGACAATCATGGCTCATACAACTCTTTGTTGGGAAGGCCATTCCTCCATGAATACAATATTGTACCCTCTACACTCCACCAATGTTTCAAATATGTGGATGCTAATGGAGAAGTCCAAAAAGAGGTTGCAGATCTGAATCCTTTCAAAGGGGTTGAAGAATACTGCAACGATTCTCGCATGTACAAGAAAGAATTCATGAAGGTGGTACTAGCAATGGACACGAATGAAGAACAGAAGAGTGTACCAAATGATACTCTAGTGATCTCGGTCATAGGACGTACCTCATGTCCTCAGTCTTCCAAACCACTGACTATCTTTCTTTCCATGAGAAGCAGCCCAAGGGTGATAGCCGAGAACAAATGGAGCTTACCTCTTCTGAGCCACTTGTAATCGATCTTTATCGCAAGAAGCTTCCTTCTCCTTCTCGTTCTTCTTCTCCTCCTCTTGTCATCAATCCGACTAAGCCTACTAAGGCTAAAGTCCCTGTTGTAAATGATGGTGTAAAAATCAATAAAGCATCTCCTTTGCAGTATACTGATGTCTCTTATTATACTCAGTGTTATTTGGATATGCTAGATAACTTTAAACCACTTACAATAGAAGTTGCATCATCTCTACGAAATGTGGTATCATTAGATTCAATACAAGAGTCGTACTTCTTAGTACCGTCTCGAAAGAAAGATGAAAAGCCTATATTCTTCAACAAAAGAGAGGAACCAAAAATCATGTATTGGTATAGACACCGATTTCTAAGGGAACTTGCTACCCTCTTATGGAATCCCGTGTCATGATGTGTCATGTCCAGATCCACTATACTATTCGGAAATGGGGGAATTATTAGGGATTATGTGATCAAAGCCTCCTGTCACTATTTTGCTAGCGCCACCCTCACCTCACGTAGGGTGTAGCAGATACCCCATTACCAGTTATCCAGGTTAGACGGCATGACTCTCCGTTGAGGACACCACGGATTGTCGGGCCAAGTGGATAACTCTTTCTTGACTCCCTAGCCGATCACATATCACTCTAATAGTTCAAATCACCTTTTACATTTACTAGCGTATCTTATCTTTCTAGTTCAGCTTTACTTTATGTACTTCTCACCATGCTATGATTTCATTTCTCACATGCTCTACCTGCCTTTATACTGTACCATGATTTGAGACTAAGTCCTGTTTGAAAGAAGGGTTACAACCCCGGTCCTTGTTTGGTTAAGGGTTGTAACTCAACTTTCGAATGGTTCCCAAGTCGCCCTACATCTTTGTCTTGTATTTCATTATACTGTCTCTTATAGAATTTGTCAATTCATATGGATCTGCTGTTAGTGTTTGTACTTGCTCATTTTCCTGACAGGATATCGTTGATAAATTTTACAGATGTTTCTGAGGTAGGCTGCTCGACCTATTATGGGGTCGAGACAGATGGAGACTCAGGCCAGGGCTGTGGCCTGATAGTTTGGCCACTAGATTTTATACTCCCTGAGTAGTTAGCATTAGTTAGGCTTGCCTAGACTGCGATCCAGCTTTTGTTTTAAACTGTAGTAGTTTATATTTATATTTTTGTGACTCTGTGGTGTTGTGTATAGTTTTGGGCTCGTCTGGATCTTGAACTATTTCCTGTTTTCATCTATCATATTTTCTTTCCGAGCTATCTACTTAGTTTGTTTTTGTGATTGAGACTGTATTGCTATGTCACCTTCATTCGGAGTGTATATACTGTACAGGAACATTTATCTGTTTAGTTGTAGTATTTATAGATGACCTAGACAGCGTTCTACCGTCGATGCTGCGGCGTAGGCTGGACGTACCTACTTCTCGTACCCCTAATCAGGGTGCGGGTCGTGACACGTTTTTGTGGTGGCCCATGCAGGCCAGTGTCGCAATTAGTGCGATCTCGTAATGGTGTTCGACTTAGAGTACTAATTACGAGCCTGCGACTAGGACATAAGATCTAGGATATGATAGGAGTTACTCAATCACATTTTAGAAAAATTCTGATCTTTTGATTACCATGACAACTCTTCTTGCATTTGAATTCAATTGTCCTCCTTTGATAATATCTTATCTTATGCCATATTGATCTTTTGGGTTCAATTCATCCTCAGGATGGCGATCACTCGCTCCCAGGCAGCAGGACGTAGTGCAGTTCCAACGAGCACTGAAGATCCCCGAGTACAAAATGAATTCTAGGGAATAGGACGATGGAGATCGAGCGGCAGTTGCTCCTTTACTCCGTTGACACTCCGATTACAAAAGTGGAAGAAAACCTAAGAAAATTGCTAACTCTCGGCTCACTGGCAAGAAGGGCAGCAATTTGGCTCTTGAAATTCTCTCTGTTCCGTCTATTTTTGAAGAGGTATGAGACCCCTATTTATAGTCGTTTTGCACTGAAATGACTGTTATGCGCCCACAGGTGGAAAATACACTAATTTTACTATGGGCACATAATACCCCTTTAGGCGTATATGGTGTAGGCGCATGGATGATCATTGGTAGATCATGGGGTTGACGTGGCCGTATGCTTCGGTGCATGATTTGCTCATGGAGACTGACGTGGCCGCATGCTTCGGTGCACGACTGATCGTGGATGTTGACTGAGTCGTAGGGATCTGTTGTCTTGGGCGCATAGTGTGGGAGTGAGTTTATGCGCCCACACTTGGGTGCATGTGGGCGCATAGTTCCTCTTCGACCATGTGGGCGCATAGCCCCTCTTTGATCATGTGGGTGCATAGCCTCCCTTTGGTTATGTGGACGCATAGCCCCCTTTGTGTTATATGGGCGCATAGCTTCTTTTGTCTTATATTTTTCATGCTTCTACAACTGACTTGGGATTTGAAATTGAAAGCTTAGTGGGGCTTTGGAAGATCATATAAGCTTAGAGAGAAGAGATATGAAAGTGAATAAGTTAGTTGAAATGGTGGAATTTCTTCTCTATTTATAGGATTTTCAAAGTGAGAATTTGGGCAGAATTCGAACATAATTCGAGCATAATTCTATGAGAGAATCTCGGCATATAGTCGTTACATCCGTAATTGCGGAAAGACTGAATTTAAAATAAAACGTTCAGGTTAGTCGAACATGGGCCAAATTCGGGGCCAATTCGTACAGAATTCGGATAGTCCAGAATGGGTTGATTTTTGGGTTTGCAACTCAGGTTTTTGGGCTTACTAATTTTCAAGCAGTTAGGAAGTAGTTTGGGCTTTATGAGTGGACTTGTTTTCAAAATGAAAGGGTATTTTGAAAAAGTTTCTTGGGTAGCCTATTTGCCAGTACGATACGGTTATTGTATTCCTAGACTCAATAAAATATAAAATCACATTGAGATTTAAAATACAGACGCGAGGATAAACACAGCTCTATGAACGGCAGCAGGCACAGGCTATCGCAGTTCGTCCAAGTAGACCTTATATCGAGACAAGGTTAGATCAATTATTAAAATCTAGTTCGACCATGACCAATGGGCCAACAATATCCCCTATTTTGATAATTGACAAACCTTGACCGATATAACATCTTGGTCTTGATTTGAAAATCTCAAAACGTGCTTGGTACTGTCTTCTCTTGGTAGATATTATCCTAAAAAGGTGTTAGATTCTTTTCTCTCCCATTCTCACTTAACAAAATAATGCAAAGTGATAAGCTCCCCCGCAATTTATGCTTAAGCAACAGTAAAGAAAAGCAGAGATAATATCAAGAAAATAACAAATATCTCACAGTTAGTCTATGATTTGAAGTAGTAGCTAAAAGATAATGCTAAGCATAAGTGCATACCAAAAGGGACAATCAATATAAATAAATACTGAAATAAAAATGCATAAAATTGAAAGAGTTTGGAACAACAAACTCAGCATCTCAAAAAGTCATACATAAAAGTGCATAAATAAAAGTACTATCTTGGAATGTAGGAGCATTTCCAAGAAAACATAGACATAATCAGAGTCTAAGATAAGATAACATCTAGACAAAAACTGTAGCGTCTAGATCAAGTCGTCATCTAGTCAGAATCATCATCAGCATGAGCTGCAGCAGCAGCACCATGTTCGAAAGGTCCAACACCAGAAGTATCATCTCCATGAGATAGATGTGGAGTAGCACCAGGACCACGGTACCAATCATAGGCGTTACCGGGGTCGATGAAATGATGAACCACCTCATCCTCGTAGCAGTAACCAGAAATAGTAGGATCTCGTGGAAGAGAACTGGCATGCTGACCAGTCTGAGCGAAACACAGATCCATAAAAGAGTTTGCAAGGGTCTGAAATTGATTGGCATCTCAGAACTCTTGTTCCTTCAATGTCTCGGTCACATACGCAGGCAAAGAGGTGTGTTTATCCAGTTGAGCACGCCGCAACTCATCCAAATGCTGGTGGATGCCACCAAAGGACATAGGATAGGTCTGAGGTGGAGGAGGTGGTGCAATAGGAGAGGCTGAGGAACTACGACATGAAAGCTGCAGATGTTTGGGCTCAGAGTCATGAGAACAAAAAGACAAATCAATCTCAAAATGCTGAAAGATGATAGGTAGGATCACTGCGTAGAGAAGGTTCTTGTTCATCTCACGACACCTAGCCATCATCCGGATAATAGTCTTAGGGACAAAAAAAGGAATCCAATGACGAATGTGGTAGATATCAGACAATTTAAGATTGGTTACATCGTCTTTTGAGGTGGACTTGGGTAGTATGGTAGAAAAGATGGTCCAATGTAACTCATAGAAGTACTAACTCAAGTTCATGGCTTTAAGCTTGCATGGATGGATGGAATCGGAGCACATATTTGGTTCTCGAAATTGGTCAAAGTCATGTTGTCAGGAAATTCAAAATCAGTGATATCGGCAAGCGGCTCACCTACGTTTGGAATTTGTAGGATCGTCGCTAGATCTTTATCATTGAAATGAATATCAATGCCGGCGACACGGGTTGAAACAAGATAGTCATCTTCAACAAAAGTAAAATTGTACTAAAATAACCTAATTGCATTGGTGCCAATAGAAAAAGAATATGTGACAAAAATATGCAATCCCGAAGCTTCAAAAGATGGTTTATGTGATGGAAAGATCGTTCATTTTATCGATGCGTGTCATGCCCCCCAGTCCCAAAATACTCAGGACTTGAGATACGTAAAAAGGCCATCAGATACGTATTCATGAATTTTCCAATATAATGGCATCCTTGAATATGCACCAAGCTATAATCTAAACAATATCATATCACAGGCATGCTAAATCTCATCCACGGAATAGGAAAGTAAACTGGTCTGAATACGAATAAATTATGTGCTCAGAATAAGTCATATAGAACCATAATGAATGATAAGTTGGTGGAGACACATCCACTGCTCAAATAGTCTGAATATAGAGTACTAAATGAAAATACAAAATAAAAGTGCTGAAAGTAAGATAACTAGATACAGACTCTAAATGATAAGCTACATCTCATGGTGTCGTACCCAATATCATATGTACTCTCCCGGGGCTATCTCCTCGTCCTCGAAGGCAGCGTCAGGTCCCGGTCCATAAACCTGCTCATGCTCCTGCTTTGTTAAGCCTAGAAAAAGACCAGGTCCTCAGCGGTTCATCATAATATACGAGCCGAAATGCAATATAAGGAAAGCAGGGGAAAAAGTGTCCAGGATGATCTACCAGCTAAGTGTAAATGTAATGAAGACAACGTTCGACAGAGATGCTGTCTCTAAGGAGTATATGTGCAGTGGTGCTCATCCGAGGCACCAACATGCAGCAACATCTAAGTGAAAGCTGTAGTAAGCCCCTCCGTCTAATGACTGTCTTCCCCACCCAATGTGCTACACAAGTCGACTCCTCGACGTGCTCAGTCTTAACATGAAGTATAGTATATAATATAAAGAAGGCATGTACTATACCATCACATGTCCCGGTCGCATTGATGATCAGTCGGATGCGGGGGCACACATCCTATATCTCAGTAACATCTAATCATGACTAAACAAGTGTCAGGTCCTGTGAGATACTAGTGTATCTTTATTGTAGTTCAGGGGTAGTCTCTAATGGCCTAAGTTGTAAGGAAATAACCAACCAACCCAGTTGGCTGCACCCAGAGTCTTACACGAACGTGCAGACAAATAATAGCATAATATAGCAAAATAAGTAATAAAATCTTAAATTGCAATAATGTAGTGGCAAGGTATACTTGCCTGTCACCGGAAGCAAAGCTTAAAAGTCTGGCACGGGAATCTAGTCCAAGTAGTCCAAGGAGCCTAGTAATAATTTAGGAATTAATTAATCATTCGCTACTAGTGTTACTCGTAATCAATGCTGAAAGTTTATTTAGGAAAAGAAAAGGTTAAAAATGCATTAAGTTTGGAATAGCTATATTCATTTGGAATGGCTAGTATTTGGGTTTTATGGTTAAAAATGCATTAAGTTTGGACCCAAGTATTTTATGTTTGCACAAAGGCAAAAAAAATCATAAAAATTCTCACAACACTCATAATTCCGGATTCAATCCCTAGACCTTAACATAAGCAAACCCTTAACCCCCAACCAACTGGGCTAATGCTCAATAATGTTGAAATAAGGCTCTTATTAACTATGAACTTTCACATAGGGGCTGTTTGGTTCGCGGTGAATGCGCGGAAAGTGGAAGGAGATGCGGTAAGTGGCTGAATTTTGCGGGAGTTGCGGCGTTTGGTTGGCAGCAACTGGAGGCAGCAAGTGAGGAATCTCACTTGCTGCACAGTTGCTGTCCCCCTCCTTTTTGTTCATTTACACTTCCCTCACAAAAGTGAGGGAGGTGGGATGAAAGTGGGGTGGTGGCGGTGGTGGTGGTGGCGGGGAGCTGGAGTGGGGTGGTGGTGGCTCGTGGAGGCGGTGGTAGTGGTCTGAGGAGGCAGTGGAGGTGGTGGAGGCGGTGGTGGTGGCTCGTGGAGGTTGTGGTGGTGGTCTGAGGAGGAGGAGGAGGCGGTGGGAGGAGGCAGTGGAGGTGGTTGTGGCTCGTGGAGGCGGTGGTGGTGGCTCGTGGAGGTGGTGGTGGTCTGAGGCGGTGGTGGTGGTCTGAGGAGGAGGAGGAGGCGGTGGTGGCGGCTCGTGGAGGCCGTGGTGGTGGTCTGAGGAGGAGGAGGCGGTGGGAGGAGGCAGTCGAGGTGGTGGAGGCAGTGGAGAGAGGAGGGGCCTGGAGGAGGCGGTGGGCAGGAGCAAAATGGGTTTCTTTTGGGGAAGAGAAGAGAGAAAGAGAGGATATATATTTGATTTGGTTTATTTTAGGATTAATTAATTTAGTTTAATTTATCCAATAAAAATAGCAAAATGGGTTCTGTGTTTGTGGTAAAAAAAAATATATATATTTTTTTGGTTTAATTATGATAACTAATTTAATTATTGGGGGTAACCATACCTAGGTTTACCACATCTCCAAAAAAAACTTTCACTTTCTACTTACAATAACTATCCAAACACCAAACCAATTTTTTTTTCCACTTGCAGCAGACAAAAAATATTTTATCCAAACACATTTTGGAAAGTGACACTTGCTGCAAGTCCACGAAAACTCAACTTGCTGCAAGTGCCACTTTCACACTTTCAAAGAGTTACTTCTATCCAAACAGCCCAATAGTGAACTCATATGAAAAAAAAAAAAAAATAACCTTCAGAACCCCAAAACATGGGGCTCGAATTCAGTCCCAAAGAACTACTATCCCTCCATCATACCAAATGAGCTAAAGCTCACCATTGATTATATATTTTCTCCTTCTTTTATTAAGGTGCTAGCAAGTACTATACTACTTCTTCTTCCTCTTAGTTAAGCCTACTGCCAAAGCTACTGTGAACTCTATCAATTTTTCTATGGTGTGGGAACACACACTGTTATGTATATGGCTACCAAGCTTCTGTGAAGAGACTTCCCAAACCCACATCCCATTGTTACCTATACTCTGTGAAGAGACTCACACGCACACCAACCCTTTTAATGCACATAACAAAATCTATTAACACTACTCTAATATCCATTTCTATATAGGCGAAAGGAAGAAGGTGGTGGAGAGACTCACAGGGATAGCATCCCGATGAACCACGAAAAGGGAACAGCCCCGTCTTAGTGAAAGAGTTCAATCCATGCCATGCTGAAAATGCTCATCCTCGCCAACAAGCTGGCACCGACAGCTGCTCCTCGTCTAGAGGGGAGTGACCTCGGACAGTCGGTCGACGGAAGGAGGGTCGCCTACCGTCGGAAGTGGTCGCCTGCCTCGCCTATGGACGGGTTGACAGTAGGCTAAGCGCTCAGAGAGGTGTTTGATAGATCTTTAGAGGCGGCAAAGGTTTCTCTTCTGGAGAGGGGAGGGAAGATGAGAATTTGGTATCTTATATGGAAGAGGAGGGTGGTCTGCATATGTAGGGAGAGAGAGGGAGAGCCGTTGGCCTCTTTCACGCTCGTACTGTGTGGCCTACGCGTCTGTGCGCTGCCAGTGGTACGCAGGCATCTGCACGACTAAGAAACGAAGGGGGAGAAGATGAACAGTAGTAGCCCTTTCAAATTTAGAGAGCGCGGTTAGCTGTGGCAGGTTCGAGTTGAGTTACCCGCCCGTCCAGCGAGTTAAGTTACTAGGGCTTGTGGGTTTGGGTTCGGGCTCAGGGTTCGCCCGACCCGGATGCGGATGGCAATGGCTTTGGGCCTGGGGTTTAGGTTTGCACATGGGTACTCTAGCTGTAAAGATTAGCACTATACATTTACTAATTATATGCCATTATATTGATATATCCATGATATGCATTTACTTGATTATGTATATATTTACATATATGCTTATATATATATATATATTCCAAGCACATCAAGTCGTGGTGTACTGGTAACACCACCGTGCACCGGGGGTGAGGGCCGGGTTCGAGCCCTCCCTCCCACGGAGGTGGCTGGGTGGCGGTGGCCACGGCCTCGGGGCCAAGGTCGGGTGGAGTCGTCCACCGGCTTTGGTTTTAAAACATATATATATATATATATATATATATATATATATATATATATATATATATATATATATATATATTCCAAAAATGAGATATACACCCTATATACTCTAAAGATAATATACACATTCTCACTTTACATGCATACATACATATGCCCTATACCATATACACATAAAAAAATATCCTCTGAGTTTTTATTTTTTATTTTTTTTTATTTTTTTATGCCCTATACCATATATATATATATATATATATATATATATATATATATATATATATATATATATATATATATATATATATATATATATATATATATATACATATGTATGCAGCTATATACTGATTCACCTATCTAATTTAATTGATAATATATATTTAAGTTACGAATATTAGAAATAAAGGAATTTTAAAGAAGGGGGGTTTATGTCCTTCCCAACTTGGAATAATTTTGTTCCCAAAATTTATGATATTAGCATGAATCGGAATACGATAATTGAAAGTTATGAGAATTAAACGCAACACGTAATTTCGTACCTGAGTTTATGATGATGCTTCCACGCAACACGGAATAATTTTGTTCTCAAATAAACGAGGGATACGCTCCCGAATAGAATCTTCCTGCTCCCAAGTCAATTCGTCCAGTGAATGATGCTTCCACGCAACACGGACTAGTCGAATCGTCTATCCCCTCAACACCTTCTCAGTGCGGTCGAGAATTCTAACTGGTTGCTCCTCATAGGACGAACTCGGCCCCACTGTGATCTCTGAATGATCAAGCATGTGAATAGGGTCAGCCACGTACCTCCTCAACTATGATACGTGGAATACGTCATGCACGCCTTCTAGGGATGGAGGCAATGCAAGTCGGTAAGCCACCTCGCCAATCTGCTCCAAGATGTCAAACGGTCCGATATACCTTGGACTGAGCTTGCCTTTAGCTCCGAAACTGATAGTGCCCCCGGTAGGCGAGATCCTAAAGAACACATGGTTGCCTTCCTTGAATTCCAAAGGTCGGCGATGTGCGTCTGTCCAGTGCTTCTTCTTGTCCTGTGCTGCCCGTAGGTGACCCTAAATCTGCTTCGCATTCTCAACTGTGCTAGTCACTAGCTTTGGTTCCAATATCTGTCACTTTTTGTGTTCGCTCCAACATACGGGAGATCGACACTTTCTTTCATAAAGTGCCTCGAAAGGTGCCATCTGAATACTGGCCTGATAGCTGTTGTTATAGGAGAATTCCACCAAGTGTAGGTGATCCTCCCATAAACCCTCGAAATCTAACATACAAGCCTTGAGCATATCCTCCAACGTCTGAATGGTCCGTTCAGACTGGCCATCTGTCTGAGGGTGGTATGAAGTGCTGAACTTCAGTCGAGTGCCAAGACTCTCCTGCATGCTCCTTCATAAATGTGATGTGAATCTCGAGTCTCGGTCTGACACAATGCTGACTTGCACTCTATACAACCGTACAATCTGCCTCATGTACATATCTGCCAAGATCTTAGTCGATTGTCCAACTCTGAAAGGCAAGAAGTGTGCTGACTTCGTAAGTCGATCCACGATCCCCCAGACTGCGTCCTTCCCGCTGGGGCTCCATGGGAATCTAGTGACGAAGTCTATCGTGATATGCTTCCACTTCCACTCAGGAATGGGATGAGGCTGCAATAGGCCTGCCAACCTCTGATGTTCGGCCTTGACCCGCTGATAGACCAAACATCATGACACGAACCTGGCGATCTGCCTCTTCATCCCGTGCCATCAGCAGTGCTACCTCAAATCTCGGTACATCTTCGTACCTTCGGGATGAATAGAGTACACTGAACTGTGTGCCTCTATCATCAGCTCCTGACGCAACTCTCCATTTGGAACATGTAGGCAATCTCTATACCTTAATGTCTCGTCTTCGTGAATCCACAGTCCAGTCTACATGCCTGCCTCTGTCCTCCACTACTAAAATCTGCTCTATTAGCTACAAAAATTTAGCAACGTTAGTATAACGTCACTAAATTGTGCACATTAGCGACGTTTAATAGAAACGTCGCTAATAGTCGCAACTAGCGACGAAAATAGCGACGTGACAACGGCGTATATTAGTTACATTAGCTAGTCGTCGCGAAACGTTGCTATGACGTCGCTAATAGCGACTAATTTAGCGACGTTAGGATGAACGTCGCAAAATTCTAATTAAATCCCCCCCAACGATTCATTCCCCCCCCATTTTACTCTCTTACTCTCTCTCCTCCCCCCTTCGGTGCTCTCACTCTCTCCGGCGACTCTCACTCTCTCCGGCGACTCTCCTCCCTCTCCGGTACGTGACTCTCCCCCCTCTCTCTCTATTTTGGTTGTTGGTGGTTGGGGGGGTGTGAGTGGTTCGGGGGGAGGGACATGGGGGATGCGGGTGGTCGGGGGTGAGTGGGGGGTGGGGCAGGGGGGTGAGGGCGGCTTGGGGTGAGGAGGGGGGCTGGGGGAAGGGTAGCTAGGGTTAGGGTTCGGGTTAGGGGTGGGTGTGTGTGTGGGGGGGGGGGGAAGGGCGGGGAGTGAGGGCGGCTGGTGTAGTGCTCTGCTCCTCGCGGTCCACTATGTAATACCTACGGCTTGCTGACTCAGTCTTGAACTGAGGATTTGGGGAAACCTTTGCCGGTATCGATTGATCACAGATGAAATGCAATGAACCTTTCCAATTGATGGATTGGCTTCTATTGAAATGAATCCAAGAGTTTTGTTGGATGTTTTCTTTCGCTGCTTGGTTTTGATGAATGCGTTTTCGTGTTGGTTTTCGATGATTGGTTTTTATTGTTCGCTTTCATCGTATTTCACATTTATTTCGAATCTTGAGAAAAAGAGACGAAGTATGCTAATCAACTGTTGGTGCCAATATAGGACGCGTGAACTGTTCGTGAACGGCGCATGAAGTCCCTCCTTCTCTCAACTAAGATTCATCTCGGTGAGTTGCTTTAACCGAACAAACATTGATCTGTACGCCTAACAAAAATGATCTTTAGTCCACTCTGTTGCCTTGTCCCTATGATCAACGATACCACATCAACAAAAGATAAGAGAAGATAATTGAATTGAATCGAATACAAGAATATGTATTGCTACTCTATCTGCTCCATAAGAATGATCATCTGTTTGGTTACTAAGTATGCTTGAAAATATGGACATGTACAGACGAACTTGTACGTGTTGAGATGAACAAGAAGGCACGAAATGAACGTGTCGTATATCTGTACATAAGTCCAAATGTGTCTCATCTGATAGAACGGCTAGAGCATGCATATTGGTCTCGGACAATATGTATACAAGGAAAATATTTGTCTCTCGGGTGATATCTGGGGTCACCCGGAACCGCTCGGCCTAGGAGAGATTAGGGCCTCCATGTGAAAATGGGAGTCGATATCGGAGTCCTTAGCGACGAGCTGAACCGGAGAGTCACAGCGGCTAATCATGGAGATAACCCATGGACCAACATGTAGAATAGTCCACCTGCATGACCCGAATTACAACTTCAATATCTGCATGAATGAAACATGAATTACTCGTTATGCAGATTGTGCTAACATGTTTTTGTGCAGGGATGACTGCCTGCGTTGGTATGTTGCTTATGATATATTTCTACCATCATGTTCTTATGAATTGTTAAAAAGAACCTAGACAAGTAGAAAGATCACTAGTAAATGTTAGCTCCACATATTGATTTAGTACAGAGATTTGCGAGTTCGGCCAAAAGCCGCTCGCCAGTACATGATGTGTGCTGACCCACGTTGTGGGCGTCCTTTTCAGAAAGCAAAAGGAGACAGGAGGATTTAAAGTGAGGCACCGAAGCTCGTCTAGCCCAGTAGAGCTCGTGGATTGCCTCGAAGCTTTAATTTTTTTCCCACTCAAGTTTCAAGTTTCTTTTCCTTTTGAAGGTGTCTTTCATTTCCAGCATGTAATAAAGGGATATGATGTATGGGCATTGCGACTATTTTCAAAAGAGAGTTTCAAAGAGAATCATGTAGCCAATATAAGGCACTCTGAGTTTGCAAAGCTTTGTACTTGTATTCCTATCAAGTTTATCAATAAAAAAAAGTATTTCCATTTCAAATCTCTGTGTCCAATATTTGGTTTTCTGCAATGAATGGGTGCGTGCGTGTGTTTTGCTTAACTAGTGGGTGCGTGCGTGTATTTTTGCTTGACTAGTTATTTTTGTGCAGGTACATGGCCTTGTGCAAGCGCAACTTAGGCTTGCACGGCATCACGCCTTAGAGAGGACGATCGATCCCGCAGGGATCCAGGCAAGATAGATGACCCTAACGGGATCGGGGCATGACAAAGTGGTATCAGAGCACAGTTTTACATCCTTGGCCTCTTGCAAATATCGTTTTCGAAAAAGTATATAAAGTATTTTGATGCTTTCAAAAGAGTCCCAATTTTGAGTTATGAAAACCAATGTCCCATATGATAAGTCCATAATATTTTATAAGACTGACAGAAGTTATACTCTTTTGTAGAGAAATGGCCCCTACTCGACCTGCTGTCTCGACCGATCCGGTAGAACAGATCATGACCTTGTTGGAATTACAGAGGCAGGACAATGAGGAACGTAACCAGATACAACAGGCTCGAATGGAGGCCCAACAGAAACAGTTGGATGCCTTGACCCAACTGGTAACTGCGCTTGCAACAAATCTGGATACTACTGTAGCGACCAAACCAACGAAAATGTCCGAGATTGAGCCCGTGGAGGGTGACGAACCCCAGCCAGCGCAAAGGCACTCTTCCTTTAGGCCAAAGGACTTCTTAGGCGCGAAAGCTCCAGAATTTGAAGGCAGGACATCACCCGATTAGGTGATGGACTGGATTGATAAAATGGAGAGTCTATTCGCATTTGTAGGAGTTTCGAGTAGCAAGAAGGTAGTTTGTGCCGTTTTGCTTCTACGACTGCAGGCAAAAGATTGGTGGAAAGCGAAGAAGCCGACGCTGCTTGCAACGGCTAGGAATGGAAAGGTCTCATGGGCCTCGTTCAAGAAGGCGTTTCTGGATCAATATCTGCCTCCAGCTATGAGCAAGAAAATGGAGAATGACTTCATCACACTAAAATAAGAAGATATGTCCGTAGAGGACTACGAGTCTGAATTTGCTAAGCTGGCAAATTTTGTTGCTGTTATGCAACCGACAGAGCAGACTCGCATAGATCGATTCGTTGGAGGTATGAATGACGACATTCAGTTAAGCGTGCTGAACCGAGAATGTGGGTCGTACTCTCAGACCTTTGAAGCGGCGCTACAGGTGGAACAGTTCTGCCTGAAGAAGACGTCAACTAAAATGCAGTACCGTCGGAATCAGCCCGCCAAGAGATATCATGACGGAGAGAAAAAGACTGACGGGGAACAGAACAACAAGCCCGTATGCACCTTCTGCGGTCGACGAGGGCATGTTAAGGAAGACTGTCGCTATGTGAATGGTCAGAGTTGCAGTCACTGTGGCAAGAGTGGGCATATCAAGCAGGACTGTCGTGCCGCTAATAAAGCTTGTTTTGGTTGTGGCCAACAGGGCCACTCAGTCAGAAATTGCCCGAAAAAGAATAGAACGGCTCAAAACCGTAATGACACTGAAGAGCGTGGGCGCAAGTTTCGTTTCAAATCGACGACTGTACACGAAGTTAGGGTCAAGTTTGCAAATTGACGATAAGGGAGTATCTCGACGGATACGGACTGATTTCGTCGCGCACACACGACGAAACTGAGTTCCGTCAGTTCCCACATGTCGGCAACGTCCATACGCGCCTTTCGATGCGTATAGCGTGCGACCACATTACCCGATTTGTCGGGGCACGTGCCGTATCGGGATAAAGTTCCTGAAATTTACTATTTTACATGCAGTTTTTCGACAAACTTTAACAGCAGTTTAATTCGTGCATAGTGATCGAATTGTAGAAGTAAAATTTGCGTTGTAATCTCATTTATGTTGTTAACTACTGTTTTCAATTACTTCATCAAAAACCCTAATATTTAGATCGTAATTAGGATCACAAGTTGAGGTTTGGAACAGCCTTGTTGCTCTGTTTTTCGAGCGATGCGGGCTAAACTTCGTGTCGAATTTTCGACCGATCTAAGGAACGGTGTCGGGATCCATCAAAGGGGATGCGAAGAGGGTTATACTGGCTTCCTATACGAGTTTGTAGAATCGAAAATGATCACGTATAGAGGAGGTGTGATGGCGAGAAAGGGGGTTACCTTGTTGCGTAAAGATACTGGCACCACCACTGTCCCGGCCGGTCGATGTCGGGTTCCACGACGGTGTGGCGGCACGGTGGCTGTCAGGCGGCGGCGACGGGTCGGAGGTGTGCGCGTGAAGTCGGGAAGGGTTCAAGAGGAGGGGTGGCAGTCGATTTGGGGTGAGTTAGGGTTCGGCTTTGCGGAAGCAGTATTTATACTGCTGCCGCCGCTCTATTCTTATTAGGACTCGAATATGGGGGGGCTCGGGTTGATACAATAGCAGCTGATGCTGCTTAGCTACGTCGGTTTGGGTATTAGGAATATGGGGTCGGGCCCCCCCGCAGCTTTAGCTGCTGCTGTTGGTAGGGGGTTCGGCCACCACAATAATTCTTTTTTTTATACAAAATCTATATATATATTTTTATACAATATATATATATATATATTTTATATATATATATATATATATATATATATATATATATATATATATATATATCCATATATATACATATATATATATATGTATATATTCACAAGAACAATTCTATAATTCGTAATCAAGTATCAAAAAAATATTTTGTAACAAAGGTAGGCTATATTTAGTAGTATTTAAAATATCAAGCACACAAACATACATATATTATATTTATATATATCTGTACATACGTACATATACCAATCACTTCATTAACTCTAAATAATATAGAAAAATAACTTTTAAAAATACTAAAATAGTAAAAATATTGGGGGTTACATCCTATCCAACTTAAAGAAAATTTCGTCCTCGAAATTAAACTAAGGTCGGGGATCAATGCAATGCAAGGAATATAATAGTACTTAAAATGCAAGACATACCTTCGCCTTCGAACAAATGTGGGTAGCGATTTCGGATGTCGTCCTCGCGCTCCCAAGTAGACTCTCCTGGCGAGTGATGCTTCCATGCCACGCGAACCAATGGAATAGACTGATTCCGCAACACCTTCACTCGGCGATCGAGGATGCCTACTGGTTGCTCTTCGTACGATAAACTCGGTCCAACTGTAATCTACTCGAGCACATGATTGCTGTCCGCCACGTACCTTCTCAGCTGAGATACATGGAATACGTCATGCACTCCCTACAGCGAAGGTGGCAAGGCCAATCTATAGGCAACCTCTCCAACACGTTCCAAGACATCGAAAGGCCCGATGTACCTTGGACTCAAATTGCCACGTCCTCCGAATCGAATTGTGCCTCTAGTGGGGGATATCTTCCAGAACACATGGTCGCCCTCTTTGAACTCCAAGGGTCGGCGACGATTATCTACCCACTGCTTCTGACGATCCTGCGCTGCTCGCAGGTGGCCCTGAATTTTCTTCACTGTCTCCACTGTGCTCAAGACCAACTCGGGACCCAATAGTTGTCGCTCTCCTATGTCGCTCCAACAAACAGGAGACCGACACTTCCTACCATACAACGCTTCAAATGGAGCCATCTGGATGCTCGCTTGATAGCTATTGTTGTAGAAAAACTCAACAAGATGAAGATGGCCCTTCCATGAACCGCCAAAGTCAAGCATGCACGCTCTCAACATATCCTCTAGCGTCTGAATGGTATGCTCCGACTGGCCATCTGTCTGCGGATGGTATGTCGTGCTAAACTTTAATTGGGTGCCCAAACTCTCTTGCATGCTCCTCCAAAAATGCGAGGTAAATCTCGAGTCACAGTCCGACACAATACTAACAGACACACCGTGTAACCTCACAATCTGCTCCATATACATCTCTGCCAATACCTCTGTCGACTGGCCCACTCTAAAAGGTAAGAAATGGGCTGACTTGGTAAGTCTATCAACAATCACCCACACTGCATCACGTCCCCTAGGACTCCGAGGAAAACCCGTGATGAAATCCATAGTAATGTGCTCCCACTTCCACTCGGGAATGGGTAGTGACTGCAATAATCCGACCGTCCTTTGGTGCTCCACCTTCACTTGTTGGCATACCAAGCACTTGGCAACGAAACAAGCTATCTCTCGCTTCATTCCGTGCCACCAATAATACTTTCGTAAGTCGCGGTACATCTTGGTTCCTCTGGGATGAATGGAGTAAGTCGAACTATGAGCCTCTGCTATCAGCTCCTGCCGTAGCTCTCCATTGGGTACATAAAGGCGATCACCACATCGCAATGTCCCATCGGGGTGGATCCTCAATCCCGTCTGCTCTCCCACTTCAGTTCTTTCTCTGAGCCGTCAAAATCTAGCATCATTAGGCAATGCCGCCTTGATGTGCTCTACCAATGATGATTGCACTTGAAGGTTGGCTAATACGCCGTCTGCTCCAGGCAATACTACCTCAATACCAAGCTGCTCCAAGTCTCTAATCAATTCCTTCTGTGTAGTCAAAAAGTGTGCCATGGGCATACGGCTTAATGCGTCTGCCACGACATTAGCCTTGCCCGGATGATAATGTAGCTCGATCTCGTAATCCTTCATCAACTCCAACCAACGTCGCTGTCGCATATTTAACTCTTTTTGTGTGAACACGTACTTAAGGCTTTTATGATCAGTGTAGATATCAACCTTCTCGCCGTACAAGTAGTGTCCCATAGCTTCAAAGCAAAAATAACTGCTGCGAGCTCTAGATCGTGGGTTGGATAATTCTTCTCGTGCACCTTCAACTGTCGTGATGCATATACTACTACACGACCATGCTGCATCAATACACATCCTAATCCCTTTCCGGATGCGTCGCTGTAGATCACAAATCCTCCCGGGCCCGATGGTAGTGTCAAGATCGGTGTTGTGGTCAATCGCTTCTTCAACTCGTCAAATACGGCTTGACACTCGTCTGTCCATACAAACTCCTGATCCTTGCAAGTTAATCGAGTCATAGTCCCCGCTATTCGAGAGAAATCTTCTACGAACCGTCGGTAGTAACCCACAAGTCCGAGGAAACTTCTCACCTCAGAAGCTGATGTAGGAGCGGGCCATGATTTGACTGCTGTGATCTTCTCCGGGTCCACTGATATGCCATCACCCGTAACAATATGACCAAGAAATGATACCTCCTCGAGAAAGAAATCATACTTGCTAAGCTTCGCGAAAAGTCGCTCATTCCTCAACGTTCCCAAAACTATCCGTAGATGCTGCTCATGCTCCTCTTGACTCTTGGAGTAAATCAAGATATCATCTATAAAGACTACTACAAATTTGTCCAAGTACTGGTGAAAGATCTTGTTCATTAAATTCATGAAGACTACGGGAGCATTGGTCAAACCGAAAGGTATGACCAAGAACTCGTAGTGTCCATACCTCGATCGAAAAGCTGTCTTTGCAATGTCTTCTTTTCGAACATTCAATTGGTGATAGCCTGATCGTAAGTCAATCTCGGAGAATACTTTTGCTCCACTCAATTGATCGAATAGATCGTCTGTACGCGGCAAGGGATACTTGTTCTTCACCGTCACTGCATTCAATGCCCTGTAGTCGATGCACATGCGCACTGTCCCATCTTTTTTAGGCACAAAAAGAACGGGCGCTCCCCATGGTGACGCACTAGCACGAATAAATCCCTTCTCTAATAAGTCATCAATCTGCGTCTTCATCTCTACCAACTCCTTGGGTGCCAGACGATATACTCGAGATGAAATAGGCTCGGCTCCGGGAATAAGCTCAATAGAAAACTCAATATCTCGGTCAGGTGGTAGTCCTGGCAATTCCTTGGGGAATACATCCTCGAACTCGATGATAATAGGGTGCTGAGGGATGTCATGCATCATCATATGGGTCCCCGATGTGGGTGCATGATAACTCTCTTCGTCTTTTTTGGTGAACTCAAACTCTACCGCATTCGGTGGTCTAAAGATAATACTGCTCCTATGGCAGTCAATGAGAGCGAAATGCTGGCTCAACCAGTCCATTCCAAGAACCACATCAAATGTCGGCATAAGGAATATAAGAAGTCGTGCCATCATCTCTCTGCCACTTATCACTACAGGACAAAGTCTACAAACACCACAAACAGGTACAACTCCTCTAGTGAGGATTTTAACACTTTTAGCTAAGGGTGTGATGGGAATATTGTGTCTAGTGGCAAAACTAGTGGCTATAAATGAATGTGTGGCTCCAGTATCAAATAATGTAATAGCAGGAAAAGATGCAACTAAAATCATACCTGCTATAACCTCGGCCTCTGTCTCTATATCCTCCACAGCAAGTGAGCATACCTGCCCATAATTCTGTCATGGGACCTGAGCTCTGGCCTTGTTGCACTGTACGCCTTGGGGAGGCAATGGTGGACGAGGTGCTCCTGCTACGGGCCGTGGTGCTGGAAGAGCTGGGGCTGTGGGCCTCGGGTTCTGCCGAGCTTGTACTATCGCATGTTGCTCCGGACAGTCCTTGAGCATGTGTTGATTGGATCCACATCTCAAGCATAATCCAAGGCGAGTCCTGCAGTCGTTCTGGAGATGTCCTTGGTTTCCGCAGTAATGGCAAACGGACTTCTGATAAGGTGAGGGCCTCTGTTGGAACTGTCATGTGGCCCTCCTAATAGGTCCACTCTGGGTGGCTCAGGCTGGTGTAACTGCTGGGGTATGTTGTCTCGATGTCTGCTGCTGCTCCTTGTGAAGAATCTTCTGAGCACGAGCTTCTTCCAGGACAGCTGAATGGGAGACTCGAGACTGGGTAGTCGTATAAGACTTGAGCTCTGGTGCAAGCCCCTGGTGAAATCTCCTCGCCTTCTCTAACTCTGTCAAAATCAATCCCGCACCAAATCGACTCAGGCGATTGAACTCTGAGTCATACTCATCAACGGTCATATTCCCTTATTTCAGATGAAGGAACTGGTCATAGAGACTATCACGAACATAAATAGGGAAGAATCTCTCATAAAATACATCACAAAACTGCTTCCAGGTGATCCCAGTGCCTAATCGTCTCTCTTCCGCCTTCCACCAGTGGTAAGCATTGTCTTCCAACAGTAGGTCCACTGCTGTCATCCAATCTCGAGCTGGCAAATAGGATTCCTTCAGTAGCTTCTCTGTACTAATAAGCCACTGTGACACCTCTAATGGCTTCTCTGTTCCTCTAAAGACCTTGGGGTTCATATCTGTGAAATTCTTGATAGAGCCTTCATAAGGATGCAGAGCCGGTGTTGGTGCTGGTGCTGGTGCTGGAGGTGGTAGTGGAGGTCTAGCCATTGCTGCCATCATCGTCTGTCTCATCAGCTCAGTCTGCTGCCACTGAGCCTGCATCATGGCGTACATAAACTGAGTAGTGGGGCTCCCATCAGTCGGTGGTGAAGGCATTTGAGGTCCCGACTCTGGGGGAAACTGCTGAGGGAATGGTGGTGGTGGAGGCAGAGGTACATTCCCTTCTGGTGGCATGGTAGTAGTCTGTCCAGCCTGGCTGCCTGAGGGTGCTGCGATCTCAGGGTACTCTATCGTCGGTGTCGTAGTAGGCTGCGACTGTCCTGGCTAGTATGGTGTCGCTGGAGTCATGGGAGGATTCTGTCCCTCCGGAGTAGCCTCTTCACCAGATGTGAGGGCCAAGGCAGAAGTGCGTCCGCTTCTTAAATGCATACTGTTGGCACGAAGAAGATAAGTTGATATTAGGAAAGATTACATATGAAGTAAATCGAATAATCAAGGAAGTTTCGAAAAGATTGGAAGTCAAGAGGTAGTAGTAGTTCTGGATGAGATATTCCTATTCCTATATGCAGGCTTGTTGGGCACAGTCATTTAACCCAATAATATTAACGTTGACCTGCATGGGCCACCACAAAAACATGTAACGCCCCAGTCCCAAAATACGTAGGACCGAGTACGTGAACATGCTAGCTACAAATATACGAAGAATACTCCAATATATGGAATCCTCATATATGCACATAAGCTGTAAATAAATAATCACAGGCCAGAATAATATAATCTAATCTCGTCACAGCTCAACACAGAAGATAATAGAGTCCAAATAAATAAATAAAAGTATCAAAAGATAGCCGGGTGAACATGCTCACTCCAAACAGCTATGAAAAAAGTCTCTCAAGATCGGAGTCCAACCACCACGAAAGAGAAAGAAAAGATATGTAAAAACAATGTCCACTAATGTCTCAAATATAGAATAGACTAGAAATCAGTAGGGACTGCCTCGTCATCAATGTATGATAGCTCCAACGTCGCTCCGTACTCCTGTGGAAAATCGTCTAACCCTGGAGAGATAACCAGGTACTCAGGGGACATAGCAAGATACAAGAAAACACCATGCCATATAAACTGTGATAATATAACAAGAGAAAAAGGTATGCATACAATCGGGTTCCTGACCATTCTACTGTGAATATGCAGTTGAGATACAATCCTTCGACGTATGAGCCCTGGCTGTAAATGGGATCGGCATATTTCCCATAAAGGGAACCAGGGGCCTACGTCCAAAATGCTCTGGAAGCGTCAGAGGGCACCATGTGCTAGAGGCTATGTCCATAACGCTCTGGAAAATATCAGAGGGCGCCTGGAGCCTGCGTCTCCGGAGGAGCGCACAGGTAATCAAGGAAGTGCAAAGAAGCCCATACGTCAGGTATTGTTCTCCCCACCCAATGCCTAGTATCATCATCTCCATGACTGATATGAACCTCTAATAACCGCCAAGTCTTCTAACATGCAATACTATTGGCAGTTACTCCTATCCGTCGCACGCTCCATACGTATCGGTGGCCAGCCGACTACGCGGGTACGTGTCCAACATGTGACTCACAACATGTGGTAAGCAAGTGTCAAGGCCGCATGAGATATACCAATACCTCATCGTCAAAGGGAAGGTCACTAAACTAAGTCAATGCAAGAGAAATAAGTAAATGCGTAAAAACGACCGATAGAGTCGCCTGCCCCAAGTGTGACTTGGACGCACAGTTTAAATATCACGAAACAAGAAATGATGAAAATAGCAACTAAAAATAAGAATATAATAATCACAGAGTAAGGTGGCAAGGTATCTTGTCCGATGGTGCAAAAATGCCAAGTCCTGGAAATCATAATGTCAGCCAAGAAATGTCACAGTCTCCAAACAACTCCGAACGCTGAAACAAACATAAAAAATGCACTCGGTGTAAAAGATATACCTAGGAAACGCCTTCCAAAAGTCTAATTCTGAAACAGGGGCAAAATCGTAATTTCAGGTCAAAACGATGTCCGTCGTTGGATCCGCTTTGCACCGAAACGCGTGCCAAAGTCTATGGTTTCTAAAGTCGTCAAACTACATGTCTACAGATTCAGTTTGAGGAGAGGAACTCAATGGTATGTCCAGTTTTGGATTCCGATGAGCCGTGTACAAAATCGCCCGTTTGAGTGGGTTGTGGGCCCGCCAAAAAGGGTTTCTGATTCGACCTTCTCAGAATCGAACCAAACTTGGCACACAGGACCAAAATTTCGATCCGGACCTGTTGACGCAAGTTTTGTTTCGAATCGACGACTGTACACGAAGTTAGGGTCAAGTTTGCAAATTGGCAATACGGGAGTATCTCGACGGATACGGACTGATTTCGTCGCGCACACACGACGAAACTGAGTTCCGTCAGTTCCCACATGTCGGCAACGTTCATACGCGCCTTTCGATGCATATAGCACGTGACCACGTTGCCCGATTTGTCGGGGCACGTGCCGTATCGGGATGAAGTTCCTGAAATTTACTATTTTACACGCAGTTTTTCAACAAACTTTAACAGCAGTTTAATTCGTGCATAGTGATCGAATTGTAGAAGTAAAATTTGTGTTGTAATCTCGTTTATGTTGTTAACTACTGTTTTCAATTACTTCATCAAAAACCCTAATATTTAGATCGTAATTAGGCTCACAAGTTGAGGTTTGGAACAGCCTTGTTGCTCTATTTTTCGAGCGATGCGGGCTCAACTTCGTGTCGAATTTTCGACCGATCTAAGGAACGGTGTCGGGATCCATGAAAGGGGATGCGAAGAGGGTTATACTGGCTTCCTATACGAGTTTGTAGAATCGAAAACGATCACGTATAGAGGAGGTGTGATGGCGAGAAAGGGGGTTACCATGCTGCGTAAAGATACTGGCACTACCACTGTCCCGGCCGATCGATGTCGGGTTCCACGGCGGTGCGACGGTGCGGTGGCTGTCAGGCGGCGGCGACGGGTCGGAGGTGTGCGCGTGAAGTCGGGAAGGGTTCAGGAGGAGGGGTGACAGTCGATTTGGGGTGAATTAGGGTTCGGCTTTGCGGAAGCAGTATTTATACTGCTGCCGCCGCTCTATTCTTTTTAGGGCCTCTGCTGGAACTGTCCTGTGGCCCTCCTAATAGGTCCACTCTAGGTGGCTCGGGCTGGTGTAACTGCAGGGGTATGTCGTCTTGATGTCTGGTGCTGCTCCTTGCGAAAAATCTCCTGAGGACGAGCTTCTTCTAGGACAGCTGAATGGGAGACTCGAGACTGGGTAGTCGTACAAGACTTGAGCTCTGGTGCAAGCCCCTGGTGAAATCTTCTCGCCTTCTCTAACTCTGTCGGAATCAATTCCGCACCAAATCGACTCAGGCGATTGAACTCTGAGTCATACTCATCAACGGTCATATTCCCTTGTTTCAGATGAAGGAACTGGTCATAGAGACTTTCTCGAACATAAATAGGGAAGAATCTCTCATAAAATACATCACAGAACTGCTTCCAGGTGATCCCAGTGCCTAATCGTCTCTCTTCCGCCTTCCACCAGTGGTGATCGTTGTCTTCCAACAGTAGGTCCACTGCTGTCATCCAATCTCGAGCTGGCAACTGGGATGCCTTCAGTAGCTTCTCTATACTAATAAGCCACTGTGATACCTCTAATGGCTTCTCTATTCCTCTAAAGACCTTGGGGTTCATATCTGTGAAATTCTTGCTACAGCCTTCATAAGGATGCAGAGCCGGTGCTGGTGCTGGTGCTGGAGGTGGTGGTGGAGATCTAGCCATTGCTGCCATCATCGTCTATCTCATCAGCTCAGTCTGTTACCACTGAGCCTGCATCATGGCGTACATAAACTGAGTAGTGGGGCTCCTATCAGTCGGTGGTGGAGGCATCTGAGGTCCCGACTGTGGGGGAAACTACATAGGGAATGGTGGTGGTGGAGGCAGAGGTATATTCCCTTCTGGTGGCATGGTAGTAGTCTGTCCAGCCTGGCTGCCTGAGGGTGCTGCGATCTCTGGGTACTCTGTCGTCGGTGTCGTAGTAGGCTGCGACTGTCCTGGCTGGTATGGTGTCGCTGGAGTCATGGGAGGATTTTGTCCCTCCGGAGTAGCCTCTTCACCAGATGTGAGGGCCAAGGCAGAAGTGCGTCCGCTTCTTAAATGCATACTGTTGGCACGAAGAAGATAAGTTGATATTAGGAAAGATTACATATGAAGTAAATCGAAAAATCAAGGAAGTTTCGAAAAGATTGGAAGTCAAGAGGTAGTAGTAGTTCTGGATGAGATATTCCTATTCCTATATGCAGGCTTGTTGGGCACAGTCGTGTAACCCAATAATATTAACGTTGACCTGCATGGGCCACCACAAAAACATATAACGCCCCAGTCCCAAAATACGTAGGACCGAGTACGTGAACATGCCAGCTGCACATATACGAAGAATACTCCAATATATGGAATCCTCATATACGCACATAAGCTGTAAATAAATAATCACAGGCCAGAATAAAATAATCTAATCTCATCACAGCTCAACACAGAAGATAATAGAGTCCAAATAAATAAATAAAAGTATCAAAAGATAGCCGGATGAACATGCTCACTCCAAATAGATATGAAAAAAGTCTCACAAGATCGGAGTCCAACCTCCGCGAAAGAGAAAGAAAAGAGATGTAAAAATAATGTCTACTAATGTCTCAAATATAGAATAGACTAGAAATCAGTAGGGGCTGCCTCGTCATCAATGTATGATAGCTCCA
>JANAVB010034420.1:15134452-15149972 GCA_029216955.1 Iris pallida
TTTCCATTAGGATAAGGATTAGGATTTGATTAAATCCCCAATAGATAGATTCCATACTAATTTAAATTGATTTAAAATCTAATTCAATATAAATAAACCCTATCTTAAATTTAAAAGCCATTTAATTTAAGCAAATAAAATCTTTTCCAATTTAAATTATCAAAATAATTCGAATATTAAGTAAAACAAAATTTTAAATATCTTTTTCGTAATTATTAAAATATAGCATTAATTAATTTCGAAATTCAAGATAAATATTAACTCATAAAATAGCTTTTACAAATAACAAAATATATTAATAAACAAATTTTTATTTTCGTAAAATATTTGGAATACATTTCATATAATCACAATTTTCCAAATCACTACTTATTTTTAAACGACGAACAAAATAACTCTTTTATAAAATAAAATATTTATTATATTTAATTGAACATGTACTTTTCTATAAAAATAAAAATATTTTTCAAGTAAAAATATGTACGCTCGCACATATTCGTACTCGTCGAGCAAATACGAAAGATGCGAACTCGTACGCGACGTATAAATACGAAAAATAAAATTAACACCAAAAATAAAAATTGTAGTAAAATTTTTAGGAGGTTTACATCCTACCCAACTTAACAGAATTTCGTCCTCGAAATTTAGGAATAGGTAGGATTGAGTGCACGATTACGAGAATGATTCACTCCTAACTCGAGTGGTGATAATAAATATAGGGTCGAGGAAAGGACGAGGAGTTTAAGACGAAGATATAGTCACATTGGGGGACAATGGTCATACGTGATAGGTCGGCTAGAGGGAATTCTAGTGTAAGTGCCTTCGTCCTTCCAAAATAGGTGAAGGCGAAAGCAATAGGGAGTTCAATATATGATATTATCGAATCCAATACGTGGTGCAAAGACGACTGAATGATTTCAAAAGAATTGTCAAGGCAGTGGTGGATGGGACTGCAAAGGCCACGTAGAATAATAGATAAAAGCGGACCAAAGTGCACTAGGATGAACAGACCATCATGCACCGGTTCTGAGTAGACAATGTTAGTGGGAGCTCTTCCAATAACATAGGTCGTGAACAAGCTTGATAAAGGGTGAGCTTGCAAAACTATGCTATTTTTGTGGCGTTAGTCAAGCTAGTCAAAATATAGGTACGCTAGATAATGAAGAAAGGAAATACAAACATTCTAAGTTTCTCAATAGGTCATAAAGTCAATGGAAATACTAGACCGTGGGGCATTCTACTCAACTTGCAAGAGTTAAGCTAGTAGTGTGGTGTGGCACTGGGTCTAGCATTTGAGATAAACCACAAGTTAAGTATTTAAGGAATTAAATAGATCACAAGCACTCATCGGGTCGAAAGAATTGAGTCGAGTTTGAGTAAGTCAAGATTGGGATATAATCATATGTTTGGTAGATGACTACTACACTTGAGTATATACAACTATCATGGCACGCATGATATGGTAACTAGTGTGGAATACTTCTAATAAAATTTAAATTCGAGTTTTCCTCAAAAAGTTTCTTATCCATCATGACTTTAAATCTTAAATTCTTTAAACCAATCTCAAGAAGTGAACCTTAGCATATCACTAATCAAATCTACCAAGATTGTTAACGTTCATAATCAAACTTGTAACTCTAAATAAATTCATAGATCATAATTCATGAAACACTATTTGAAATTTCTCTCCAACTCCATTTCACATCTTTCGAAATATTTTAAACCTTTTCACTTCAAACTTAAAAAATCATAATCATATTGCAATATTTAAATCTTCTTTAAACTAATTTTTATATCTCTTCAAGGACTTTCAAGGATGAGTAATCATAACTCCATAACTCAAGACTTTCAAAACTCAAAATCAAATATCAATTTGTTTTCCTCATTTGTATATAGATTCTAGCTATCTTCTTGTAGTAATAAAATTCCAACGATCTCATAAGTTTGAAATGTTGCTACTACCCAACTTGGAATCAACTAATTCTTCCTACAAGATCATACATCAAGAAGATATGGTCCTTTGATTCTTATAGTAAAAATATCTTTATAACTCCAATATGATCTCTAATGCATGCTAATTGCCAATGAAATCTTCCAAGCCAGGTGTTTGACCTACGAACATATACTAGTGTAGTCATCTTCCTAACGGTCGGTAAGCATGAAATAAGAGGTAAAGTTTATGGTAGGAGAGATCAAGCAGGATGCAAGAAAGTCGAACGAGAGTTCAGAGATTTGAATCAAAGAAGGTGATCAAGTAAGTGGATGAGATTTCTAAACTCTAATCCTAGATTGCAGGCCCGTTCGGTACAGTCATGTAACCGAAATGGCAAACTCGACCTGCATAGGCCACCACAAAAACATGTAACGCCCCAGTCCCAAAATCATATTGGACTAAGTACGCAAACATGCCAGCTGTAGATATACGATGAATACTCCAATGTATGGAATCCTCGTATAAATACATAAGCTGTAAAATATAGAGAACCAAGACATGCTAAATCTCATCCACAAATATATAAAGGATAAAGATAGAATCAACTTGAATAGTTATGGTACAATCGTTGGACGGAGACAAAGTCCACTACCAACTATCTTAATGAAATAAATGTACAAGAAAGCGATCGACAAAATGACAAAGCGAACCAAGAGCAATCATCTTCGAGAAATGGAGAAGATCACGGCCTTGGCTAGAACACCTGTAGAAAAGCATGAAAGCACACACCTAGAGAGATTACCAGGTCCTCAGAGGGACGTAACAAGATACATAAAAACAATACCATAATGAACTGTAAATGAAACATGACAAAGGAAAGATCACATGCTCCAACACAATGGAACCTAACCATCTAGGTGTAATGCAAGTCGAAAACTATACTGGAACGTATAAGTGGGTAGGAATAAAGCATAGCATCCGCTAGAGGCATTCGTATGAACTAGTATACGTCTCTGACCGTATCTGACGCGTGGTCAGGGCCGTGCAATGGATATATATCTCGACCATGCTCAAACCTGACTTCCTAACCAGGAGTTCCTATGTAGAGCAGGCAGGCTTGCCAAGTCCACGTCACACCCTGGACCTCGACATCACACCCCCATCGACAACAGCTGCTACGCCCTCCACCTTGCCTTTTCTAGTCCCTCGATCTCCCCTTTAGTGCCTCCTTGAGCTTCGACACCATCGCATTCCTCCTCTGTCTTCTTGATCTTCGGCTAAGGAGCTGACCGCACCTCAACGTCAGCAGCCAGAGCAACCTCCGCTTCTATCCACCCCTACCCTTCTAAATCTGGCAGAGCCGATCAGCCATGGCACTGGTCCCTTAGGTCGAGCTTCTCCGCCGACTACCTCAGGCCAATGTGTCGATACTAAAGTGACCAAAGGCTCAATAGCTGCGTCTTCCCTTGCTATCCTCATTTTCTATAGCTCAGGCGACGACGATCTGGTCGACGCCATTGTTTGCAAAAAACAAAAAGTTTATTCCAAACTTGAAAAAGAATAGTACAAAGTACAATAAATTTGGAGAAGTACAACTATAGGAATCTGATCAGAAGACGATCACTTTATCCCTTGGACTATGTGAACTTGAAGACTGTAGCCTCTGGAGAATGCAGCAGCAATTTTGCAAGAGTTTTTGATCTCTGCGCGTATGTATCTGATGATTTCACAATGATTCGAAACTCTATTTATAGAGTTCAAGAAATAACTGTTTTAGCAGTTATTCTGATGTGCGCGAGGCTGGATTGTGCCACATTGGGTTGCGCCAATCTCCTGTTGCGCCAACTTTCATTCAGTTGTTAAGTCGTGTACTAACTATATTTAGACGCGTGGCATCATATGATTGAGATGCGCATGGTCGTGTACATGATAGTAGACATGTCTTGAGAGATTAGTGGCATGTGCGCCAGGTCATCTTACTTTAGAATACAAGTTGTCCCAACTTCATCAGGTTGCACGAGCTTCGGGCAACTGCGCCTGATTGAGTTAAGCCTAGACATGTGGCAGCTTTTGAGCTGAAGTCATTCAGATTGCGCCTAGGCACAACTAAAGATTTTGTCTGGATTGCGCCTAGGCGCAACTTACAAAGTGTACAGGACAGCTATCTACCAACTCCCCTTGAGCGACACAATTCACGGGATTCGAAGAGATTTTTCTCGTTTACGGTGGTGTCAGTTGTCAGTGTTTTCAGGTAATGATGGCCATTAAGTGTCATACGCTACGTAGATTTTGGCACAATAAGACTGGGCACAGTCTGATATCAGGCACAACCTGATCAGTGGCGCAGCTTGTTCTCTGAGCTTCATATCAGTGGCACAACCTGATCTTTGGGGCGCAACTTGATCACTGATTAGTATGTTCAGGGTGCAACTTGATTTTTAGGCCCTACAAGACCCCCTTCAAAGTTTTCAAAACTTAAAAAATGTTTCAAAGTTTTGAAATACTTTGAATTTAGAAATTTTTTGACTGAGTCAAGTTGCGCCAGTCAACAACCGGTCATCACAATTAAATCTCTTTCTCGAAAACATAAAACTTCCTCTTCGTCTTCCCGAGTTTCATTGATGATTTTTGGTTTTCAATGAAGAATACGAAGAGTCAATTTGTTGATATATATGTAGTAGTTGATCTTTGTGCTTTATTCTTCACTTCTATTCTTCAATGGCCCCCAAGAAGAAAGAGATGGAGACAAATGCTGACACTACAATCAAGTCCCCTGAAGCGGGACGTGACGTTGCACCTACAACTTATCTGTTGGAGGCTGACCCGTCGCTGAGAGCGACAAACTTTTTAGACTATTTTGGTCTTGACTCGACAGTCTTCAATCACTTGAATGGTGGGCCATCCTTCGAAGGGCATGGTGATGCGGAGGGGTTCCTTAACCTGATGCGTCACTCGGGGATCCGTAACATGCAAGAATTGGACGCCGCCTTTCGTCAGCCTGATGAAGGCAAGAACAAGGAATAATGTTTTAAGCAAAACAACTTTTATTCTCTTTTCTGAAGTCCTTGATTGTAGGGGTCCATCCCTCTTAATGCAATAAAATCTATAATTTCTGATACATTGTGTGGTTGAGATTTCAAATAGCGCACGTGGACGCATTCTTTTGGCTAATTCTTTGTTTACTGTTTCTTTTAAGAGACACATGGCAGTCATCATACGGTTTTAGACGCCCATTTTTAATTCTTTCCAGAAACAGACTCCTAGAATGACATGCCCATTTTTGTCTTTCCTTCTTTAAAAAGGACAACCAGAAACAAAAGAGTCATTCATACTTTCTCAAAACAAATGGCCTCTCACAAGATCTTACTATTCATTAGTTCACTTGTGCCACTTTATCCCAATATTATTCGTTTGCATGCTGTGCCTTCAAAAATCGGTAAGTCTCGAAGAAGAATCAATGGTATGAATATTCTTCTTTTGCACCATTTTTGAAGATAGATATTGATCTGCATGTTGTAGATACTGTCGATATGTGCCAACTATTTCTGAGAATAGGCGCACACTATGATCCAGTGTTTAGCTTCGATCGGAGGCGCGTATTGTTGACATGCGCCAGTGTGATCAATTTGCACTATGGAGATATGCGCCTATTGATCGGCAAGCATTTTTGATGTGCGCCTGTTGATCAGCACACTTTATTATGATGCACCGGTTTGATCCGCGTATAGTACTGATATGCGCCTGTTGATAGGCGCAGCTGCTGATATGCGCCTGCTGATAAGCGCACACTGCTAAAATGCGCGTGTTGATAGGCACAAACTGCTGATAAATTCTGCTAACTTTTCCTGTTTTGTTAATATTTACAGGGATTCGGCTACCAAGCTTCTTCAGGACTGGCATTTGTGATTTAGATGTTGCAGAGGACATTCTTCTGACACTCACATCAGACAGCTCATGTGGTTCTGACACTCAAATCAGACAGCTAAGAACTCTTCATGTTTAAGAAGGGTCTTCCTCAGATGGTAGGAAGAGCCTATATACATAAGAGTTGGACGGTGGAGACGCAGAACTAGGAATTGTATCACAAGGGTGATTTCGTTCCTAGTTCTCCTGGCAGGTCGTCTTCTCTCCACCAGTTGTATTGACAGCAGCTCATCTTTGGGCTGCTGCACTCTAGGGTTCTCCTCTCGTCTTTCTGAGAGAGAAGACCAGAGTTGATTCCATTGTCTGGCTCGTTGCTTCAGATCGAGACGACAAGGAATTACCACCAACAAATAAGAAGATCCAAAGATGTAATTGACCTTCATTATCAATGGGAAGATCCAAAGATGTAATAGACCTTCATTAGAATGGAAATCAGAGATGTAATAGATTTCCATCAAGATGTATCTATGCTTTTTAAAGAAGGAATAAAGAAATGATTATCTTATTATTCTCCTTTTTATAATTTAATTTTGATATGCTGACATAGATAAGAGAATGCGGAGAGAATACGAATGTGGCAAGTTGTTTGACGTGGCTATTTGGAATTCGGAGACATGGATTCTCATTATAATAAATAAATGAGTAATCAGTCACTTCGATTTTTAAGGGAGAGGTATTGAATGAATAAATGGTCGTTCAAACTCTCAAGGAAAAGAATAAATGAGTGAATAGTCACGTCATTTTCAGATAAGGGACAATGAATGGTCAGTTATAAATGAATGAACAGTTATAAATGAACGAACAGTTGTGCTTTTTTTTTTCCAAAAGTCGCATCAGTTCTCGAAGCCGATTATCTAGTTGTTTTGTCTATAAATAGAACAAAACTTTTGTAGATATTGACAATCTCTTTCCCTTCTGTACGAAAATATCTTCCAAAGATTTACTTGCTCCGAAGATCGAAAAAGAAACCGAGATGCCCCTTACTGAGCATCCCGTGCCTTCTCAAAAAGAAAGAGGCGAAGGCTCAAATGTTCCTCCTGCACCAGGACAGGATTTGATCTCCAAGTTAGTGGAACCTGGGATGACTGCTGAAGAAGAGGCATTGAGGATGGCTGCCTGCAAGTTGCTTGTGAGTTCATACAATGAGATGTTTGAACTGTTGGCAAACTATGTATTTAATCATGAAGGATCAGGACCTCCTTCCAGTCCTTAATATTTTTGTAATTCCATGAATAAAATGAACTTTTATTTACATCATGTTTCTGAAATAAAGTATATTTTGTCTTTATACATAATATTTCTTGAGAAACTTGCCATTGATAGGCATCATAGCAACTCTGCCATCTATATCTGTTAATTGATAGGCTCCATTTGAGAAAATTTTGTTTACCACATACGGCCCTTCCCATTTTGCCTCGAACAGGCCTTTGCTCATATGTATCATAGTCATAGGACGTCTGACTGTAAGGACTAACTCGCCTTCCTGAAATGTTCGTACTCTGACTTTACGATTGAAAGCTTTTGAAATCTGGGCTTGATAAAGTTTGATGTGTTGTTGAGCTAATAACCTTTTCTCGTCGAGCGCCTCCAATTCTTGAAGCCGAAGACGATCATTATTTTTTGTAGTAAGCTCATTAGCAATGGCGATTCTCAATGATGGAATTTGAATTTCCAGGATAGGACAGCTTCACATCCATATACTAGAGAAAAGGTGTACAACCTGTAGGATTACGGACAGTAGTGCGATATGCCCATAAACATTTTTCAAGTTTATCACTCCAATTACGTTTGTTGATAGAGACAAAATTTTTAAGGAGTTTAATAATGGTCTTGTTGAATGCTTCAGCCAATCCGTTAGTCGCAGGATTATAGGCCGTAGAGGCAATATTATTGATTCTGTTGTCATCAAAGAACCTATTAAATTTCTGGCTGATGAATTGCGGTCCATTATCATGGATGATTCGGCGAGGGACACCAAATCTGTATATCATATGATGTTTGATGAAGTTGATAACACTACTAGTTTTTACTTCAGCCAAAGGTATAGCTTCTGTCCACTTGGAGAAATAATCGGTTATAGCTAAGATGAACCGATGTCCTTTAGAAGAAGAAGGATTGATAGGGCCAATAATATCCATGCCCCAAGCTTCAAAAGGCCATGAGGCAGCAGTTGGATGAAGAAATTCCGATGGTTGGTGAATGAAATCTGCATGAATCTGACATGCACGATATTTCCTCTCATAGTCAATAGCATCTGATACCATAGAGGGCTAGTAGTAGCCCAACGTCGAATACGATCCTGTAGTTTAGGACCAGGCTGATGTACTCCACAAACACTATCATGAGCTTCACGTAATATCTGCTTTGCTTCATCACCAGCGAGACACCTCAAGAGTAATCCATCAAAAGTTCTTCGATAGAGTGTTTTAGTAGTATGATTATAATAGAATCGAAGCGGTCGACGACGATACTTGTAGCTTCTTTAGGATCTTCTGGCAAGATATCATGCACTGCAAAATCAATGAAAGGTGCTCTCCAGTCCTCGCTAATGATATTGACTTTAGTTAGGTTGCTGAATTCAATGTTGTGGTTGTTTTCAACACAGAATAGTTCTCTATTAGAGATAACAACCATCTGTTGTCTTTTGACTGGTACTGCCAATACCGCAGCTAGGTTAGCTAAGGCATCAGCTTCTGTATTGCATGCCCGACGTATATGTTCGATAAAAAATCCTTTGAACGAAGAAGCTATCTTGGTTGCTGCTTCATGCTATGGTACTAAATCTTGATGTCGGACTTCATATATTCCTCTAACCTGATTAACAATCAGCTTAGAGTCACCATATACTTCGAGATATTCAACACCCAGTTGTTTAGCCAATTGGAGTCCAATGAGCAAGGCATTGTATTCTGCCACATTGTTAGAGCATGATTCGTCTAAAGAATAGGTCCTTTGAATAGTTAATTCATCGGGTGAAACAAGAACAATTCCTATCCCAGCCACAAGGGTTCCTCCAGGTCCAATTCTAGAAGCTCCATCAAAGAACAACCTCCAGGTAGGAAATTCTTCTGAGATCATATTTGATTCTAATGTTTCATCCGGAATCTCTTCATAGAGTTTAGATGTCTCAGGGACAGGATGAGCTGCTAAGAAGTCGGCAAGTGCTTGGCCTTTCACAGACTTTTGGGGAACATAAACCATATCATATTGTGCTAATAATATGGCCCATGTGGCAAGCCTAGAATTGAGTGTACTTGGCTTCTTCATTAAGACTCGAAGAGGATTGACTCGGGATATGACATAAATAGTTTGGCCTATGATGTAATGTCTTGTCTTCTGAACAGCAAACATTAAGGCTAAACATTCCTTCTCTACCGGACTATAACGATGTTCAGCTCCAATCATCGTTCGGCTAAAATAGTAGATGACTTGCTTATGACCTTCTTTGTTTTTCTGAGGTAGCAACGCTCCCAATGAATGACCTATTGCCCGGACATACATTAAGAAGGGTATTCCTGAAATTGTTGGTACAAGAACCGGTGGACTCATTAAATATCGCTTTATGTCGTCAAATGCTCGTTGACATTCTTCCGTCCAAACGAAAGATATAACTTTCTTCATTAACTGAGTAAATGGTCTGCAACGTCCAGATAAATTCGAAATGAACCGTCTGATGTACGCAAGTCGACCTTAGAATCCTCGTAGCTCTTTTAGGTTGCGTGGAGGACGCATCTCTTGAATGACTTTGATCTTCTCGGGATCAACGTGTATACCCTTAGAGGTAATGACGAAGTTGAGAAATTTACCACTAGAGACACCCAAGAAAGACTTGGTGGGGTTCATTTTGAGTTGATGCTGGCGCATTAGATTGAAGATGGTTCTTAAATCTTGAATGTGATCTTCCGTGAGACGACTTTTGACAGCAATATCGTCAACATAGCATTCGACAGTCTTTCGTAGATGATCGCAAAAGATAGTACTCATAGCCCACTGGTAAGTTGCACCTGCGTTCTTAAGACCAAACGACATGACTTTATAACAGTATACTCTACGAGGAGTACGAAACGAAGTATGTTTCTCATCTTCAGGATTCATCCGGATTTGATTATATCCAAAAAACCCATCTATGAAAGAAATTCGTTCGAATCCACATGTATTATCGATCATGACATCAGTAATTGGGAGAGGGAACTCGTCTTTAGGGCAAGCATCATTGAGATCCCGAAAGTCTATGCAAACTCGAACCTTTCCGATCTTTTTCATAACTGGTACAACGTTGGCTACCCAGTCAGGATGTTGTTCTTCTCTGATAAAACTGCAAGCTATAAGCTTTTTGACTTCATCATCAATTGCATCCATTATTTCAGGCTTGAATCGCCGTTGTTATTGTTTGACCGGCTTGGCATTCGACAGGATGTTAAGCTTATGAGTCGCAACTTGAGGATCTAATCCTGGCATATCCTCGTAACTCCAGGCGAAGACATCAATATATTCACGAATAAGATGAATTAATTCTTATTTATCATCCACTGGGAGATTTTTCTAATGAAGATTGGTCGTGATACACCCTCCTCTCCAATATCGATCTGGACTAGTTGATCCTCAGTAGGTGGTTCTCGTTGTTCGAAACAAAGTTCCTACTGATTGTCCATCTTTTGTGCCCAAGGGTCCACTTTAGGAGCTTCTTCAATGTCATCTTCATCTTCTTCCGAGAATTCAGGGGACACCATGTTAGAAGATACTGTTATCCGATGAACACGAGCAATACTGGTATCAGAATCCCATGAGATAGAATCAGAAGAGTTTGAACGTTCTTCTTCATCAGATTCAGAAAGTTCTGGAGTTGGAAGTGGTGACATATAACCTAGTCCTCGTTTCGTTTTACTGTGGCATTGTTGTGATTTTCCTTTTGGAACAACAATACGAAGAGGAGTTCGCCTTCCTTTACCATTGTTGAGGCCTGTTCTACTTCGTCTTGAACCTTGCAGTAAAATCATCCCAGGTTATAGGACATCTGATGCCCACTTCTTCTGATTCCCACCAATCATGTGCGAGGTCCTGAAGTAATAACTTCACTTGATCCACACGTTCTTCCGTCGGTACCTTAGCTGCTGTTAGAGTAGCCTTGATGTCCTTAAGCAATACATCTGCTGAAATGACATCCTCCGTGCCCTCGAAACGACGAGGGTTGTACTTGCAGAACCTGGTTGACGCCCCTGAATCAGTCCTCACTCCCCTTTCCAAAGCTGTTTGCAATCCTTGGTTGAGCAATACATTCTGCTCTTGCAGCTGAGTGTGCATGCGTTGCTGGGCCAACATCTGATGTTGCTGCGTAGCCATCATCCCTTTTATGATCTCTAGAAGGGACGGTGTGTCTACTTCCACGGGGGTAGGTGGAACTGTTGGTGGTGTTGGGACCTCCGGATATTACGGTCCAGCTGTTGGTTCCACTATCACCTCTTCTTGGATGGCCTCTTGAGGTAGTACTGGCCCTTGTTGCTGATCAACAGGGTCTTGCTGTTCATGTTGCCCTTGTTGTTGCCATCCAGCTCTAAGAGATACGGACGAAGTGCCCCTAAGAAAATGGACAAGAGGACAATCAAACGACCGGACATGAAGGATCAATGAAGTCAAAGGATACTGGAATGTCAAGCTAGGGTCGAGAACAACGAATCATGAGATCAAGGGAAAACATGTGTGATTGAGACATCCTATAAATTAAAACACCCCACAAGTCTGAAATCAGACCTGCATGGGCCACCACTAAAACCTTGTCATGCCCAGAACCAGAATACCGGAGAGCGGGGGAGTGACTCAGCCAGCTACGTGTTACGGATAGATAAATACCGTATAATATGATCAATGCTGTCTAACGACGAGGGGGTGCATACTACATGAAAGTCTCGTTATGGTCACTCAACATCAATTGTCTCAATCATTCAAACAAGAAGCAATAATAGAGAACATATAAGATAAAGCGGTAAGGCATCCCAAACGTTCAGTCAAAATGTTCTTGAGATCTGGCTTTACAAAACATAGCCAGATGATATAACAAGGTATACACAATCGTTATCAGCTGCAGTCTGACTTAGTTACAATTATGTAAAAGTAAGTACAAGACTATCCGACTAACATGTCGGTGCCAAGCGGCAAAATGTAAAGTAAGTAGCAAAATGAGCGGGGAAGCAAGGAACCCACTCGTGTCCTCCTGCGATCATCCCTCTAGTATTAACCATCTTGGAGGTAGAAGTAAGCTGAGTCCTCGGGAACTGGCTCTAAATCTGACCATTTAAAACCAAAGAGGTTAGACCTCTAATAGCAAGTACCACAAGGAAGTACGACATGAGAATTAAAACCAGTGATAAGTGTTAAGAATATGATAAATAAGTCTCTGTTTGTTACTGGGATTCACACAACATCACGACACTTCAAACCAACTTCCCAACCAAATAAGGACAGAAGTTGACCCGTCATGTCCTGTCATTCTGATCATCTCAGTAGTTACTAGAGTAGGTACAGTACACAAACAAATCAATTTAAACGACAATACAATGACTACGGCTTGCTAACTGTAAGTTCTAAGCTGCCCTGAAAATATACAATAAGGGATTTCTCAGTTCTTACTATGTACAAGCAAGGCTAGTCTATCCAATAATCAATTGTGCTAATCATGAATTAGACGAGTCCCAGCGGGATGCCCGTCATATATGTAACAGTATAAGCAGATACCACTTCCTGCCCGTGTGGCAGATTTGCAGTATCTGTGGGAACCAGCCGGCATATCGGGCACTAATTATCCCGGGATGGCCGCCTTGTAAAAACTCGAGAATTTATTCTTTCCATGCAATCTTTATTTTATTTAACTTAATAGTCCCTATGTTGATTGAAATCTCATGCGGTGGATCATGGTCATTCAGAATGAGTACTTCCGTACAGAGCATGATATGCACAACTCTACAAAGATGCCCGTGCGGTTAGGTTGTAGGTCTTACATATCATAATACAACAATCAAACCTAGCCACGGAATAATCATGCCTTGACTGTAAGGTACACATGCTGCTTTTGTAGAAAATAAGTTGAAGTTTACACGTGTCCATATGCCAATGTTCAGGATCGGCTAGTCGATCGCAATGGTTCATGGTTAATATGAACGTATCTCATTCAATTTCAATAAGACGACTAGCCAGTCTCTTAGTTCCAACTAGGAACGTATGATCAATCATTTGTCGATGTAACAATCAATGTCAATTCGTGATAAGGCATGAAAGTCAACTAGCATTTGGTATGGTCGAGTCTATAACTCTCAGGGTTAAGTTCCAGTCATTCTAGGCATCCATAAACCAATCGAGACACAGGGCACATTCCACACAACAATATTATTAAGAAAATATTAACATATCATGATTATAACGAGTTCAGGCCAAAAGGCGTAAGGATATAATAAGGGATGCCATGTATGCCAAGGGAGTACGCCCAAGGACGTATGCGTAAAGAGTAACATTACGCGTGAAGGAATAGCATTACGCGTAAAGGGACATGCGTAAAGGAAGTAATGTTAAGCGTGAACTTGAAATACGTAAAGAAATAGTATTACGCGTAAACTTGTACGCGTAAAAGAATAACATTGCGCGTAGAACATTGTACGCGTAAAAGAATTATTGTGCGTAGAACATTGTACGCGTAAAAGAATAACATTGCCCGAAGACTTGTACGCGTAAAAGAATAACATTGCGCGTAGACTTGTACGCATAAAAGAAAATGTTACGCGTAAAGCTGGTATGCGTAAAGAGTCGAGTTACGGGTAAAAGCTTGCACGCGTAAAGGGTTAAAGTTTACGCATGAATGAATACGCATAAAGGAATACTGTTACGCGTAAATGAATACGCATAAAGGAATTAGCATTACGCGTAAAACATTGTACGCGTAAAAGAACTATGCCAAGCCAGAGTAGACTTTGCGTAATCCAGATTCACGCTGACACGAATGATCGTGGGCGTAGAGATTGATATTATGCGGGCACGAATAAACATGGGCGTAGAGCTTGATATTACGCGGGCACGTATAAACATGGGCGTAGAGAACCTTCAGAACTCAGAATTCCATGAAACCTTAAATCGAAGCCAAAAATGGGACTTCCATGGATCAAAATGGGGTATAACACAAATCTTAACAACCTAGAATGCACAAAATTTGGAAATAAGGAAGTTTGGTAGATCAAAACCACCAAAATCCAAAAATGGCCAATTTCTAGATCTACAAAAATAAAACTTTCAAAATGGAAAATGCTAAGTTCTAAACTATCTTAGAATCATGGGAGGAAGATAAATGAACCATAAAAATGGGTTCTCATGTGGAAGCAAGATGTACTTGCCTAAGCTCTTGGTAGGTGGAGAAAGTTATGAGGAAGAAGAAGAGTAAATGAAAAAGAGAAGTAATGAAGAGAGAGAAAGTTTTGGGCTTTAAATGGAGATGTTGGTAGGTAGGGGGTGTTTTCCATAAATAAATTCCTTTATTTATTGTGTTTCTGGGAAAATTACAACTGTGAGAATCTGATCTAGAAGACGATCACTTTATCCCTTGGACTATGCGAAGAAGAAAAGCTCTCAAAATTTTGACAGTAGATAACTATGTATCTCTACAATGAATGAGAAAAAGAACTCTATTTATAGAGTCAAAAATAATAACTAAAAAGATAACTGTCTTCACAGCCTGTGCTTAGTTGAAAATTATGCAGGATTTAACATACGCAAGGTTGTGAGCAGTTACTGGACGTGACCTGTAACTGTTGGACACATGGCAATCATGCATGAGTCGTGTGCAAGTTACAGGACACGCAGGCGAGAGATCAGTGGCATGGCTGCCACGTATTCTAATTTGATGAAATCCACGCAGACCTGTTGAAGACGAAATCCACGCAGACTCGGGATAGAAAGCTTCAAAATCCATGCAAACTTGGGGCAGGAAGCTTCAGAATCCACGCAGACTTGGTGAAGAAAACTTCAGAATCCAGGCAGACTTGAGGAAGAAAACTTCAGAATCCACGCAGACTTGAGGAAGAAAACTTCAGAATCCACACAGATTTGAGGGAAAACTCAAAATACCGCAGACTTGAGATAGGACTGCCAGCTGTCTTGATTCAGCGTGCCTCGACTGACACAAAATCTCTGACAGTGATTGCTTTTGTCAGTCGCATTAAATGACAAGAAGCTCTTTTGGTACGCCAACTTGACGAAGGTTGAGTCTTGCTGAAGAAGATTTCGAAAATCATGCAATAGACGGCTGTGATCTCTCGAATTCTGTGCATACGTGGCATACGAAAAGACATTCTTCGACTGTTGTGCTGTCAGTCATAATTACTCTCTGACAAATGATGAGCTGTCTCCTCAGCGTGACTTGTAAATATTATCCTGATCAACTGAGCGTGACTTTTGACTCTGTCCTGATCAACTCAGCGTGACTGTCATTTTTAAAGGCCTACAAGACCCCCTTCAAAGTTTTCGAAAAATTGAAAAGACTTCAAAATTTTCGAAATACTTTGAAAACGAGATGATAAAATGAAATCAGTCACGCTGAGATGACTTTTAAAGAGATTTTACTCCAAAATGATTGGGCTGTTAGGATTCTGTGCAGTTAGGATCCCGTATCAAGCTCCTAAATCGAGG
>JANAVB010034420.1:15149985-15169985 GCA_029216955.1 Iris pallida
AACATCTAAGTGAAAGCTGTAGGTAAGCCCCTCCGTCTAATGACTGTCTTCCCCACCCAATGTGCTACACAAGTCGACTCCTCGACGTGCTCAGTCTTAACATGAAGTATAGTATATATAATATAAAGAAGGCATGTACTATACCATCACATGTCCCGGTCGCATTGATGATCAGTCGGATGCGGGGGCACACATCCTATATCTCAGTAACATCTAATCATGACTAAACAAGTGTCAGGTCTGTGAGATACTAGTGTATCTTATTGTAGTTCAGGGTAGTCTCTAATGGCCTAAGTTGTAAGGAAATAACCAACCAACCCAGTTGGCTGCACCCAGAGTCTTACACGAACGTGCAGACAAATAATAGCATAATATAGCAAAATAAGTAATAAAATCTTAAATTGCAATAATGTAGTGGCAAGGTATACTTGCCTGTCACCGGAAGCAAAGCTTAAAAGTCTGGCACGGGAATCTAGTCCAAGTAGTCCAAGGAGCCTAGTAATAATTTAGGAATTAATTAATCATTCGCTACTAGTGTTACTCGTAATCAATGCTGAAAGTTTATTTAGGAAAAGAAAAGGTTAAAAATGCATTAAGTTTGGAATGGCTATATTCATTTGGAATGGCTAGTATTTGGGTTTTATGGTTAAAAATGCATTAAGTTTGGACCCAAGTATTTTATGTTTGCACAAAGGCAAAAAAAATCATAAAAATTCTCACAACACTCATAATTCCGGATTCAATCCCTAGACCTTAACATAAGCAAACCCTTAACCCCCAACCAACTGGGCTAATGCTCAATAATGTTGAAATAAGGCTCTTATTAACTATGAACTTTCACATAGGGGCTGTTTGGTTCGCGGTGAATGCGCGGAAAGTGGAAGGAGATGCGGTAAGTGGCTGGATTTTGCGGGAGTTGCGGCGTTTGGTTGGCAGCAACTGGAGGCAGCAAGTGAGGAATCTCACTTGCTGCACAGTTGCTGTCCCCCTCCTTTTTGTTCATTTACACTTCCCTCACAAAAGTGAGGGAGGTGGGATGAAAGTGGGGTGGTGGCGGTGGTGGTGGTGGCGGGGAGCTGGAGTGGGGTGGTGGTGGCTCGTGGAGGCGGTGGTAGTGGTCTGAGGAGGCAGTGGAGGTGGTGGAGGCGGTGGTGGTGGCTCGTGGAGGTTGTGGTGGTGGTCTGAGGAGGAGGAGGAGGCGGTGGGAGGAGGCAGTGGAGGTGGTTGTGGCTCGTGGAGGCGGTGGTGGTGGCTCGTGGAGGTGGTGGTGGTGGTCTGAGGCGGTGGTGGTGGTCTGAGGAGGAGGAGGCGGTGGTGGCGGCTCGTGGAGGCCGTGGTGGTGGTCTGAGGAGGAGGAGGCGGTGGGAGGAGGCAGTCGAGGTGGTGGAGGCAGTGGAGAGAGGAGGGGCCTGGAGGAGGCGGTGGGCAGGAGCAAAATGGGTTTCTTTTGGGGAAGAGAAGAGAGAAAGAGAGGATATATATTTGATTTGGTTTATTTTAGGATTAATTAATTTAGTTTAATTTATCCAATAAAAATAGCAAAATGGGTTCTGTGTTTGTGGTAAAAAAAAATATATATATTTTTTTGGTTTAATTATGATAACTAATTTAATTATTGGGGGTAACCATACCTAGGTTTACCACATCTCCAAAAAAAAACTTTCACTTTCTACTTACAATAACTATCCAAACACCAAACCAATTTTTTTTTCCACTTGCAGCAGACAAAAAATATTTTATCCAAACACATTTTGGAAAGTGACACTTGCTGCAAGTCCACGAAAACTCAACTTGCTGCAAGTGCCACTTTCACACTTTCAAAGAGTTACTTCTATCCAAACAGCCCAATAGTGAACTCATATGAAAAAAAAAAAAAAAATAACCTTCAGAACCCCAAAACATGGGGCTCGAATTCAGTCCCAAAGAACTACTATCCCTCCATCATACCAAATGAGCTAAAGCTCACCATTGATTATATATTTTCTCCTTCTTTTATTAAGGTGCTAGCAAGTACTATACTACTTCTTCTTCCTCTTAGTTAAGCCTACTGCCAAAGCTACTGTGAACTCTATCAATTTTTCTATGGTGTGGGAACACACACTGTTATGTATATGGCTACCAAGCTTCTGTGAAGAGACTTCCCAAACCCACATCCCATTGTTACCTATACTCTGTGAAGAGACTCACACGCACACCAACCCTTTTAATGCACATAACAAAATCTATTAACACTACTCTAATATCCATTTCTATATAGGCGAAAGGAAGAAGGTGGTGGAGAGACTCACAGGGATAGCATCCCGATGAACCACGAAAAGGGAACAGCCCCGTCTTAGTGAAAGAGTTCAATCCATGCCATGCTGAAAATGCTCATCCTCGCCAACAAGCTGGCACCGACAGCTGCTCCTCGTCTAGAGGGGAGTGACCTCGGACAGTCGGTCGACGGAAGGAGGGTCGCCTACCGTCGGAAGTGGTCGCCTGCCTCGCCTATGGACGGGTTGACAGTAGGCTAAGCGCTCAGAGAGGTGTTTGATAGATCTTTAGAGGCGGCAAAGGTTTCTCTTCTGGAGAGGGGAGGGAAGATGAGAATTTGGTATCTTATATGGAAGAGGAGGGTGGTCTGCATATGTAGGGAGAGAGAGGGAGAGCCGTTGGCCTCTTTCACGCTCGTACTGTGTGGCCTACGCGTCTGTGCGCTGCCAGTGGTACGCAGGCATCTGCACGACTAAGAAACGAAGGGGGAGAAGATGAACAGTAGTAGCCCTTTCAAATTTAGAGAGCGCGGTTAGCTGTGGCAGGTTCGAGTTGAGTTACCCGCCCGTCCAGCGAGTTAAGTTACTAGGGCTTGTGGGTTTGGGTTCGGGCTCAGGGTTCGCCCGACCCGGATGCGGATGGCAATGGCTTTGGGCCTGGGGTTTAGGTTTGCACATGGGTACTCTAGCTGTAAAGATTAGCACTATACATTTACTAATTATATGCCATTATATTGATATATCCATGATATGCATTTACTTGATTATGTATATATTTACATATATGCTTATATATATATATATATTCCAAGCACATCAAGTCGTGGTGTACTGGTAACACCACCGTGCACCGGGGGTGAGGGCCGGGTTCGAGCCCTCCCTCCCACGGAGGTGGCTGGGTGGCGGTGGCCACGGCCTCGGGGCCAAGGTCGGGTGGAGTCGTCCACCGGCTTTGGTTTTAAAACATATATATATATATATATATATATATATATATATATATATATATATATATATATATATATATTCCAAAAATGAGATATACACCCTATATACTCTAAAGATAATATACACATTCTCACTTTACATGCATACATACATATGCCCTATACCATATACACATAAAAAAATATCCTCTGAGTTTTTATTTTTTATTTTTTTTTATTTTTTTATGCCCTATACCATATATATATATATATATATATATATATATATATATATATATATATATATATATATATATATATATATATATATATATATATATATATATACATATGTATGCAGCTATATACTGATTCACCTATCTAATTTAATTGATAATATATATTTAAGTTACGAATATTAGAAATAAAGGAATTTTAAAGAAGGGGGGTTTATGTCCTTCCCAACTTGGAATAATTTTGTTCCCAAAATTTATGATATTAGCATGAATCGGAATACGATAATTGAAAGTTATGAGAATTAAAGGCAACACGTAATTTCGTACCTGAGTCCTCAAATAAACGAGGGATACGCTCCCGAATAGAATCTTCCTGCTCCCAAGTCAATTCGTCCAGTGAATGATGCTTCCACGCAACACGGACTAGTCGAATCGTCTATCCCCTCAACACCTTCTCAGTGCGGTCGAGAATTCTAACTGGTTGCTCCTCATAGGACGAACTCGGCCCCACTGTGATCTCTGAATGATCAAGCATGTGAATAGGGTCAGCCACGTACCTCCTCAACTATGATACGTGGAATACGTCATGCACGCCTTCTAGGGATGGAGGCAATGCAAGTCGGTAAGCCACCTCGCCAATCTGCTCCAAGATGTCAAACGGTCCGATATACCTTGGACTGAGCTTGCCTTTAGCTCCGAAACTGATAGTGCCCCCGGTAGGCGAGATCCTAAAGAACACATGGTTGCCTTCCTTGAATTCCAAAGGTCGGCGATGTGCGTCTGTCCAGTGCTTCTTCTTGTCCTGTGCTGCCCGTAGGTGACCCTAAATCTGCTTCGCATTCTCAACTGTGCTAGTCACTAGCTTTGGTTCCAATATCTGTCATTTTTTGTGTTCGCTCCAACATACGGGAGATCGACACTTTCTTTCATAAAGTGCCTCGAAAGGTGCCATCTGAATACTGGCCTGATAGCTGTTGTTATAGGAGAATTCCACCAAGTGTAGGTGATCCTCCCATAAACCCTCGAAATCTAACATACAAGCCTTGAGCATATCCTCCAACGTCTGAATGGTCCGTTCAGACTGGCCATCTGTCTGAGGGTGGTATGAAGTGCTGAACTTCAGTCGAGTGCCAAGACTCTCCTGCATGCTCCTTCATAAATGTGATGTGAATCTCGAGTCTCGGTCTGACACAATGCTGACTTGCACTCTATACAACCGTACAATCTGCCTCATGTACATATCTGCCAAGATCTTAGTCGATTGTCCAACTCTGAAAGGCAAGAAGTGTGCTGACTTCGTAAGTCGATCCACGATCCCCCAGACTGCGTCCTTCCCGCTGGGGCTCCGTGGGAATCTAGTGACGAAGTCTATCGTGATATGCTTCCACTTCCACTCAGGAATGGGATGAGGCTGCAATAGGCCTGCCAACCTCTGATGTTCGGCCTTGACCCGCTGATAGACCAAACATCATGACACGAACCTGGCGATCTGCCTCTTCATCCCGTGCCATCAGCAGTGCTACCTCAAATCTCGGTACATCTTCGTACCTTCGGGATGAATAGAGTACACTGAACTGTGTGCCTCTATCATCAGCTCCTGACGCAACTCTCCATTTGGAACATGTAGGCAATCTCTATACCTTAATGTCTCGTCTTCGTGAATCCACAGTCCAGTCTACATGCCTGCCTCTGTCCTCCACTACTAAAATCTGCTCTATTAGCTACAAAAATTTAGCAACGTTAGTATAACGTCACTAAATTGTGCACATTAGCGACGTTTAATAGAAACGTCGCTAATAGTCGCTACTAGCGACGAAAATAGCGACGTGACAACGGCGTATATTAGTTACATTAGCTAGTCGTCGCGAAACGTTGCTATGACGTCGCTAATAGCGACTAATTTAGCGACGTTAGGATGAACGTCGCAAAATTCTAATTAAATCCCCCCCAACGATTCATTCCCCCCCCATTTTACTCTCTTACTCTCTCTCCTCCCCCCTTCGGTGCTCTCACTCTCTCCGGCGACTCTCACTCTCTCCGGCGACTCTCCTCCCTCTCCGGTACGTGACTCTCCCCCCTCTCTCTCTCTATTTTGGTTGTTGGTGGTTGGGGGGGTGTGAGTGGTTCGGGGGGAGGGACAGGGGGGATGCGGGTGGTCGGGGGTGAGTGGGGGGTGGGGCAGGGGGGTGAGGGCGGCTTGGGGTGAGGAGGGGGGCTGGGGGAAGGGTGGCTAGGGTTAGGGTTCGGGTTAGGGGTGGGTGTGTGTGTGGGGGGGGGGGGAAGGGCGGGGAGTGAGGGCGGCTGGTGTAGTGCTCTGCTCCTCGCGGTCCACTATGTAATACCTACGGCTTGCTGACTCAGTCTTGAACTGAGGATTTGGGGAAACCTTTGCCGGTATCGATTGATCACAGATGAAATGCAATGAACCTTTCCAATTGATGGATTGGCTTCTATTGAAATGAATCCAAGAGTTTTGTTGGATGTTTTCTTTCGCTGCTTGGTTTTGATGAATGCGTTTTCGTGTTGGTTTTCGATGATTGGTTTTTATTGTTCGCTTTCATCGTATTTCACATTTATTTTGAATCTTGAGAAAAAGAGACGAAGTATGCTAATCAACTGTTGGTGCCAATATAAGACGCGTGAACTGTTCGTGAACGGCGCATGAAGTCCCTCCTTCTCTCAACTAAGATTCATCTCGGTGAGTTGCTTCAACCGAACAAACATTGATCTGTACACCTAACAAAAATGATCTTTAGTCCACTCTGTTGCCTTGTCCCTATGATCAACGATACCACATCAACAAAAGATAAGAGAAGATAATTGAATTGAATCGAATACAAGAATATGTATTGCTACTCTATCTGCTCCATAAGAATGATCATCTGTTTGGTTACTAAGTATGCTTGAAAATGTGGACATGTACAGACGAACTTGTACGTGTTGAGATGAACAAGAAGGCACGAAATGAACGTGTCGTATATCTGTACATAAGTCCAAATGTGTCTCATCTGATAGAACGGCTAGAGCATGCATATTGGTCTCGGACAATATGTATACAAGGAAAATATTTGTCTCTCGGGTGATATCTGGGGTCACCCGGAACCGCTCGGCCTAGGAGAGATTAGGGCCTCCATGTGAAAATGGGAGTCGATATCGGAGTCCTTAGCGACGAGCTGAACCGGAGAGTCACAGCGGCTAATCATGGAGATAACCCATGGACCAACATGTAGAATAGTCCACCTGCATGACCCGAATTACAACTTCAATATCTGCATGAATGAAACATGAATTACTCGTTATGCAGATTGTGCTAACATGTTTTTGTGCAGGGATGACTGCCTGCGTTGGTATGTTGCTTATGATATATTTCTACCATCATGTTCTTATGAATTGTTAAAAAGAACCTAGACAAGTAGAAAGATCACTAGTAAATGTTAGCTCCACATATTGATTTAGTACAGAGATTTGCGAGTTTGGCCAAAAGCCGCTCGCCAGTACATGATGTGTGCTGACCCACGTTGTGGGCATCCTTTTCAGAAAGCAAAAGGAGACAGGAGGATTTAAAGTGAGGCACCGAAGCTCGTCTAGCCCAGTAGAGCTCGTGGATTGCCTCGAAGCTTTAATTTTTTTCCCACTCAAGTTTCAAGTTTCTTTTCCTTTTGAAGGTGTCTTTCATTTCCAGCATGTAATAAAGGGATATGATGTATGGGCATTGCGACTATTTTCAAAAGAGAGTTTCAAAGAGAATCATGTAGCCAATATAAGGCACTCTGAGTTTGCAAAGCTTTGTACTTGTATTCCTATCAAGTTTATCAATAAAAAAAAGTATTTCCATTTCAAATCTCTGTGTCCAATATTTGGTTTTCTGCAATGAATGGGTGCGTGCGTGTGTTTTGCTTAACTAGTGGGTGCGTGCGTGTATTTTTGCTTGACTAGTTATTTTTGTGCAGGTACATGGCCTTGTGCAAGCGCAACTTAGGCTTGCACGGCATCACGCCTTAGAGAGGACGATCGATCCCGCAGGGATCCAGGCAAGATAGATGACCCTAGCGGGATCGGGGCATGACAAAGTGGTATCAGAGCACAGTTTTACATCCTTGGCCTCTTGCAAATATCGTTTTCGAAAAAGTATATAAAGTATTTTGATGCTTTCAAAAGAGTCCCAATTTTGAGTTATGAAAACCAATGTCCCATATGATAAGTCCATAATATTTTATAAGACTGACAGAAGTTATACTCTTTTGTAGAGAAATGGCCCCTACTCGACCTGCTGTCTCGACCGATCCGGTAGAACAGATCATGACCTTGTTGGAATTACAGAGGCAGGACAATGAGGAACGTAACCAGATACAACAGGCTCGAATGGAGGCCCAACAGAAACAGTTGGATGCCTTGACCCAACTGGTAACTGCGCTTGCAACAAATCGGGATACTACTGTAGCGACCAAACCAACGAAAATGTCCGAGATTGAGCCCGTGGAGGGTGACGAACCCCAGCCAGCGCAAAGGCACTCTTCCTTTAGGCCAAAGGACTTCTTAGGCGCGAAAGCTCCAGAATTTGAAGGCAGGACATCACCCGATTAGGTGATGGACTGGATTGATAAAATGGAGAGTCTATTCGCATTTGTAGGAGTTTCGAGTAGCAAGAAGGTAGTTTGTGCCGTTTTGCTTCTACGACTGCGGGCAAAAGATTGGTGGAAAGCGAAGAAGCCGACGCTGCTTGCAACGGCTAGGAATGGAAAGGTCTCATGGGCCTCGTTCAAGAAGGCGTTTCTGGATCAATATCTGCCTCCAGCTATGAGCAAGAAAATGGAGAATGACTTCATCACACTAAAATAAGAAGATATGTCCGTAGAGGACTACGAGTCTGAATTTGCTAAGCTGGCAAATTTTGTTGCTGTTATGCAACCGACAGAGCAGACTCGCATAGATCGATTCGTTGGAGGTATGAATGACGACATTCAGTTAAGCGTGCTGAACCGAGAATGTGGGTCGTACTCTCAGACCTTTGAAGCGGCGCTACAGGTGGAACAGTTCTGCCTGAAGAAGACGTCAACTAAAATGCAAGTACCGTCGGAATCAGCCCGCCAAGAGATATCATGACGGAGAGAAAAAGACTGACGGGGAACAGAACAACAAGCCCGTATGCACCTTCTGCAGTCGACGAGGGCATGTTAAGGAAGACTGTCGCTATGTGAATGGTCAGAGTTGCAGTCACTGTGGCAAGAGTGGGCATATCAAGCAGGACTGTCGTGCCGCTAATAAAGCTTGTTTTGGTTGTGGCCAACAGGGCCACTCAGTCAGAAATTGCCCGAAAAAGAATAGAACGGCTCAAAACCGTAATGACACTGAAGAGCGTGGGCGCAAGTTTCGTTTCAAATCGACGACTGTACACGAAGTTAGGGTCAAGTTTGCAAATTGACGATAAGGGAGTATCTCGACGGATACGGACTGATTTCGTCGCGCACACACGACGAAACTGAGTTCCGTCAGTTCCCACATGTCGGCAACGTCCATACGCGCCTTTCGATGCGTATAGCGTGCGACCACATTGCCCGATTTGTCGGGGCACGTGCCGTATCGGGATAAAGTTCCTGAAATTTACTATTTTACATGCAGTTTTTCGACAAACTTTAACAGCAGTTTAATTCGTGCATAGTGATCGAATTGTAGAAGTAAAATTTGCGTTGTAATCTCATTTATGTTGTTAACTACTGTTTTCAATTACTTCATCAAAAACCCTAATATTTAGATCGTAATTAGGATCACAAGTTGAGGTTTGGAACAGCCTTGTTGCTCTGTTTTTCGAGCGATGCGGGCTCAACTTCGTGTCGAATTTTCGACCGATCTAAGGAACGGTGTCGGGATCCATCAAAGGGGATGCGAAGAGGGTTATACTGGCTTCCTATACGAGTTTGTAGAATCGAAAATGATCACGTATAGAGGAGGTGTGATGGCGAGAAAGGGGGTTACCTTGTTGCGTAAAGATACTGGCACCACCACTGTCCCGGCCGGTCGATGTCGGGTTCCACGACGGTGTGGCGGCACGGTGGCTGTCAGGCGGCGGCGACGGGTCGGAGGTGTGCGCGTGAAGTCGGGAAGGGTTCAAGAGGAGGGGTGGCAGTCGATTTGGGGTGAGTTAGGGTTCGGCTTTGCGGAAGCAGTATTTATACTGCTGCCGCCGCTCTATTCTTATTAGGACTCGAATATGGGGGGGCTCGGGTTGATACAATAGCAGCTGATGCTGCTTAGCTACGTCGGTTTGGGTATTAGGAATATGGGGTCGGGCCCCCCCGCAGCTTTAGCTGCTGCTGTTGGTGGGGGGTTCGGCCACCACAATAATTCTTTTTTTTATACAAAATCTATATATATATTTTTATACAATATATATATATATATTTTTTTTTTCTTTTATATATATATATATATATATATATATATATATATATATATATATATATATATATATATCCATATATATACATATATATATATGTATATATTCACAAGAACAATTCTATAATTCGTAATCAAGTATCAAAAAAATATTTTGTAACAAAGGTAGGCTATATTTAGTAGTATTTAAAATATCAAGCACACAAACATACATATATTATATTTATATATATCTGTACATACGTACATATACCAATCACTTCATTAACTCTAAATAATATAGAAAAATAACTTTTAAAAATACTAAAATAGTAAAAATATTGGGGGTTACATCCTATCCAACTTAAAGAAATTTCGTCCTCGAAATTAAACTAAGGTCGGGGATCAATGCAATGCAAGGAATATAATAGTACTTAAAATGCAAGACATACCTTCGCCTTCGAACAAATGTGGGTAGCGATTTCGGATGTCGTCCTCGCGCTCCCAAGTAGACTCTCCTGGCGAGTGATGCTTCCATGCCACGCGAACCAATGGAATAGACTGATTCCGCAACACCTTCACTCGGCGATCGAGGATGCCTACTGGTTGCTCTTCGTACGATAAACTCGGTCCAACTGTAATCTACTCGAGCACATGATTGCTGTCCGCCACGTACCTTCTCAGCTGAGATACATGGAATACGTCATGCACTCCCTACAGCGAAGGTGGCAAGGCCAATCTATAGGCAACCTCTCCAACACGTTCCAAGACATCGAAAGGCCCGATGTACCTTGGACTCAAATTGCCACGTCCTCCGAATCGAATTGTGCCTCTAGTGGGGGATATCTTCCAGAACACATGGTCGCCCTCTTTGAACTCCAAGGGTCGGCGACGATTATCTACCCACTGCTTCTGACGATCCTGCGCTGCTCGCAGGTGGCCCTGAATTTTCTTCACTGTCTCCACTGTGCTCAAGACCAACTCGGGACCCAATAGTGGTCGCTCTCCTATGTCGCTCCAACAAACAGGAGACCGACACTTCCTACCATACAACGCTTCAAATGGAGCCATCTGGATGCTCGCTTGATAGCTATTGTTGTAGGAAAACTCAACAAGATGAAGATGGCCCTTCCATGAACCGCCAAAGTCAAGCATGCACGCTCTCAACATATCCTCTAGCGTCTGAATGGTATGCTCCGACTGGCCATCTGTCTGCGGATGGTATGTCGTGCTAAACTTTAATTGGGTGCCCAAACTCTCTTGCATGCTCCTCCAAAAATGCGAGGTAAATCTCGAGTCACAGTCCGACACAATACTAACAGACACACCGTGTAACCTCACAATCTGCTCCATATACATCTCTGCCAATACCTCTGTCGACTGGCCCACTCTAAAAGGTAAGAAATGGGCTGACTTGGTAAGTCTATCAACAATCACCCACACTGCATCACGTCCCCTAGGACTCCGAGGAAAACCCGTGATGAAATCCATAGTAATGTGCTCCCACTTCCACTCGGGAATGGGTAGTGACTGCAATAATCCGACCATCCTTTGGTGCTCCACCTTCACTTGTTGGCATACCAAGCACTTGGCAACGAAACAAGCTATCTCTCGCTTCATTCCGTGCCACCAATAATACTTTCGTAAGTCGCGGTACATCTTGGTTCCTCTGGGATGAATGGAGTAAGTCGAACTATGAGCCTCTGCTATCAGCTCCTGCCGTAGCTCTCCATTGGGTACATAAAGGCGATCACCACATCGCAATGTCCCATCGGGGTGGATCCTCAATCCCGTCTGCTCTCCCACTTCAGTTCTTTCTCTGAGCCGTCAAAATCTAGCATCATTAGGCAATGCCGCCTTGATGTGCTCTACCAATGATGATTGCACTTGAAGGTTGGCTAATACGCCGTCTGCTCCAGGCAATACTACCTCAATACCAAGCTGCTCCAAGTCTCTAATCAATTCCTTCTGTGTAGTCAAAAAGTGTGCCATGGGCATACGGCTTAATGCGTCTGCCACGACATTAGCCTTGCCCGGATGATAATGTAGCTCGATCTCGTAATCCTTCATCAACTCCAACCAACGTCGCTGTCGCATATTTAACTCTTTTTGTGTGAACACGTACTTAAGGCTTTTATGATCAGTGTAGATATCAACCTTCTCGCCGTACAAGTAGTGTCCCATAGCTTCAAAGCAAAGATAACTGCTGCGAGCTCTAGATCGTGGGTTGGATAATTCTTCTCGTGCACCTTCAACTGTCGTGATGCATATACTACTACACGACCATGCTGCATCAATACACATCCTAATCCCTTTCCGGATGCGTCGCTGTAGATCATAAATCCTCCCGGGCCCGATGGTAGTGTCAAGATCGGTGTTGTGGTCAATCGCTTCTTCAACTCGTCAAATACGGCTTGACACTCGTCTGTCCATACAAACTCCTGATCCTTGCAAGTTAATCGAGTCATAGTCCCCGCTATTCGAGAGAAATCTTCTACGAACCGTCGGTAGTAACCCACAAGTCCGAGGAAACTTCTCACCTCAGAAGCTGATGTAGGAGCGGGCCATGATTTGACTGCTGTGATCTTCTCAGGGTCCACTGATATGCCATCACCCGTAACAATATGACCAAGAAATGATACCTCCTCGAGAAAGAAATCATACTTGCTAAGCTTCGCGAAAAGTCGCTCATTCCTCAACGTTCCCAAAACTATCCGTAGATGCTGCTCATGCTCCTCTTGACTCTTGGAGTAAATCAAGATATCATCTATAAAGACTACTACAAATTTGTCCAAGTACTGGTGAAAGATCTTGTTCATTAAATTCATGAAGACTACGGGAGCATTGGTCAAACCGAAAGGTATGACCAAGAACTCGTAGTGTCCATACCTCGATCGAAAAGCTGTCTTTGCAATGTCTTCTTTTCGAACATTCAATTGGTGATAGCCTGATCGTAAGTCAATCTCGGAGAATACTTTTGCTCCACTCAATTGATCGAATAGATCGTCTGTACGCGGCAAGGGATACTTGTTCTTCACCGTCACTGCATTCAATGCCTTGTAGTCGATGCACATGCGCACTGTCCCATCTTTCTTAGGCACAAAAAGAACGGGCGCTCCCCATGGTGACGTACTAGCACGAATAAATCCCTTCTCTAATAAGTCATCAATCTGCGTCTTCATCTCTACCAACTCCTTGGGTGCCAGACGATATACTCGAGATGAAATAGGCTCGGCTCCGGGAATAAGCTCAATAGAAAACTCAATATCTCGGTCAGGTGGTAGTCCTGGCAATTCCTTGGGGAATACATCCTCGAACTCGATGATAATAGGGTGCTGAGGGATGTCATGCATCATCATATGGGTCCCCGATGTGGGTGCATGATAACTCTCTTCGTCTTTTTTGGTGAACTCAAACTCTACCGCATTCGGTGGTCTAAAGATAATACTGCTCCTATGGCAGTCAATGAGAGCGAAATGCTGGCTCAACCAGTCCATTCCAAGAACCACATCAAATGTCGGCATAGGGAATATAAGAAGTCGTGCCATCATCTCTCTGCCACTTATCACTACAGGACAAAGTCTACAAACACCACAAACAGGTACAACTCCTCTAGTAAGGATTTTAACACTTTTAGCTAAGGGTGTGATGGGAATATTGTGTCTAGTGGCAAAACTAGTGGCTATAAATGAATGTGTGGCTCCAGTATCAAATAATGTAATAGCAGGAAAAGATGCAACTAAAATCATACCTGCTATAACCTCGGCCTCTGTCTCTATATCCTCCACAGCAAGTGAGCATACCTGCCCATAATTCTGTCATGGGCCCTGAGCTCTGGCCTTGTTGCACTGTACGCCTTGGGGAGGCAATGGTGGACGAGGTGCTCCTGCTACGGGCCGTGGTGCTGGAAGAGCTGGGGCTGTGGGCCTCGGGTTCTGCCGAGCTTGTACTATCGCATGTTGCTCCGGACAGTCCTTGAGCATGTGTTGATTGGATCCACATCTCAAGCATAATCCAAGGCGAGTCCTGCAGTCGTTCTGGAGATGTCCTTGGTTTCCGCAGTAATGGCAAACGGACTTCTGATAAGGTGAGGGCCTCTGTTGGAACTGTCATGTGGCCCTCCTAATAGGTCCACTCTGGGTGGCTCAGGCTGGTGTAACTGCTGGGGTATGTTGTCTCGATGTCTGCTGCTGCTCCTTGTGAAGAATCTTCTGAGCACGAGCTTCTTCCAGGACAGCTGAATGGGAGACTCGAGACTGGGTAGTCGTATAAGACTTGAGCTCTGGTGCAAGCCCCTGGTGAAATCTCCTCGCCTTCTCTAACTCTGTCAAAATCAATCCCGCACCAAATCGACTCAGGCGATTGAACTCTGAGTCATACTCATCAACGGTCATATTCCCTTATTTCAGATGAAGGAACTGGTCATAGAGACTATCACGAACATAAATAGGAAAGAATCTCTCATAAAATACATCACAAAACTGCTTCCAGGTGATCCCAGTGCCTAATCGTCTCTCTTCCGCCTTCCACCAGTGGTAAGCATTGTCTTCCAACAGTAGGTCCACTGCTGTCATCCAATCTCGAGCTGGCAAATAGGATTCCTTTAGTAGCTTCTCTGTACTAATAAGCCACTGTGACACCTCTAATGGCTTCTCTGTTCCTCTAAAGACCTTGGGGTTCATATCTGTGAAATTCTTGATAGAGCCTTCATAAGGATACAGAGCCGGTGTTGGTGCTGGTGCTGGTGCTGGAGGTGGTAGTGGAGGTCTAGCCATTGCTGCCATCATCGTCTGTCTCATCAGCTCAGTCTGCTGCCACTGAGCCTGCATCATGGCGTACATAAACTGAGTAGTGGGGCTCCCATCAGTCGGTGGTGAAGGCATTTGAGGTCCCGACTCTGGGGGAAACTGCTGAGGGAATGGTGGTGGTGGAGGCAGAGGTACATTCCCTTCTGGTGGCATGGTAGTAGTCTGTCCAGCCTGGCTGCCTGAGGGTGCTGCGATCTCTGGGTACTCTATCGTCGGTGTCGTAGTAGGCTGCGACTGTCCTGGCTAGTATGGTGTCGCTGGAGTCATGGGAGGATTCTGTCCCTCCGGAGTAGCCTCTTCACCAGATGTGAGGGCCAAGGCAGAAGTGCGTCCGCTTCTTAAATGCATACTGTTGGCACGAAGAAGATAAGTTGATATTAGGAAAGATTACATATGAAGTAAATCGAATAATCAAGGAAGTTTCGAAAAGATTGGAAGTCAAGAGGTAGTAGTAGTTCTGGATGAGATATTCCTATTCCTATATGCAGGCTTGTTGGGCACAGTCATTTAACCCAATAATATTAACGTTGACCTGCATGGGCCACCACAAAAACATGTAACGCCCCAGTCCCAAAATACGTAGGACCGAGTACGTGAACATGCTAGCTACAAATATACGAAGAATACTCCAATATATGGAATCCTCATATATGCACATAAGCTGTAAATAAATAATCACAGGCCAGAATAATATAATCTAATCTCGTCACAGCTCAATACAGAAGATAATAGAGTCCAAATAAATAAATAAAAGTATCAAAAGATAGCCGGGTGAACATGCTCACTCCAAACAGCTATGAAAAAAGTCTCTCAAGATCGGAGTCCAACCACCACGAAAGAGAAAGAAAAGATATGTAAAAACAATGTCCACTAATGTCTCAAATATAGAATAGACTAGAAATCAGTAGGGACTGCCTCGTCATCAATGTATGATAGCTCCAACGTCGCTCCGTACTCCTGTGGAAAATCGTCTAACCCTGGAGAGATAACCAGGTACTCAGGGGACATAGCAAGATACAAGAAAACACCATGCCATATAAACTGTGATAATATAACAAGAGAAAAAGGTATGCATACAATCGGGTTCCTGACCATTCTACTGTGAATATGCAGTTGAGATACAATCCTTCGACGTATGAGCCCTGGCTGTAAATGGGATCGGCATATTTCCCATAAAGGGAACCAGGGGCCTACGTCCAAAACGCTCTGGAAGCGTCAGAGGGCACCATGTGCTAGAGGCTATGTCCATAACGCTCTGGAAAATATCAGAGGGCGCCTGGAGCCTGCGTCTCCGGAGGAGCGCACAGGTAATCAAGGAAGTGCAAAGAAGCCCATACGTCAGGTATTGTTCTCCCCACCCAATGCCTAGTATCATCATCTCCATGACTGATATGAACCTCTAATAACCGCCAAGTCTTCTAACATGCAATACTATTGGCAGTTACTCCTATCCGTCGCACGCTCCATACGTATCGGTGGCCAGCCGACTACGCGGGTACGTGTCCAACATGTGACTCACAACATGTGGTAAGCAAGTGTCAAGGCCGCATGAGATATACCAATACCTCATCGTCAAAGGGAAGGTCACTAAACTAAGTCAATGCAAGAGAAATAAGTAAATGCGTAAAAACGACCGATAGAGTCGCCTGCCCCAAGTGTGACTTGGACGCACAGTTTAAATATCACGAAACAAGAAATGATGAAAATAGCAACTAAAAATAAGAATATAATAATCACAGAGTAAGGTGGCAAGGTATCTTGTCCGATGGTGCAAAAATGCCAAGTCCTGGAAATCACAATGTCAGCCAAGAAATGTCACAGTCTCCAAACAACTCCGAACGCTGAAACAAACATAAAAAATGCACTCGGTGTAAAAGATATACCTAGGAAACGCCTTCCAAAAGTCTAATTCTGAAACAGGGGCAAAATCGTAATTTCAGGTCAAAACGATGTCCGCCGTTGGATCCGCTTTGCACCGAAACGCGTGCCAAAGTCTATGGTTTCTAAAGTCGTCAAACTACATGTCTACAGATTCAGTTTGAGGAGAGGAACTCAATGGTATGTCCAGTTTTGGATTCCGATGAGCCGTGTACAAAATCGCCCGTTTGAGTGGGTTGTGGGCCCGCCAAAAAGGATTTCTGATTCGACCTTCTCAGAATCGAACCAAACTTGGCACACAGGACCAAAATTTTGATCCGGACCTGTTGACGCAAGTTTTGTTTCGAATCGACGACTGTACACGAAGTTAGGGTCAAGTTTGCAAATTGGCAATACGGGAGTATCTCGACGGATACGGACTGATTTCGTCGCGCACACACGACGAAACTGAGTTCCGTCAGTTCCCACATGTCGGCAACGTTCATACGCGCCTTTCGATGCATATAGCACGTGACCACGTTGCCCGATTTGTCGGGGCACGTGCCGTATCGGGATGAAGTTCCTGAAATTTACTATTTTACACGCAGTTTTTCAACAAACTTTAACAGCAGTTTAATTCGTGCATAGTGATCGAATTGTAGAAGTAAAATTTGTGTTGTAATCTCGTTTATGTTGTTAACTACTGTTTTCAATTACTTCATCAAAAACCCTAATATTTAGATCGTAATTAGGCTCACAAGTTGAGGTTTGGAACAGCCTTGTTGCTCTATTTTTTGAGCGATGCGGGCTCAACTTCGTGTCGAATTTTCGACCGATCTAAGGAACGGTGTCGGGATCCATGAAAGGGGATGCGAAGAGGGTTATACTGGCTTCCTATACGAGTTTGTAGAATCGAAAACGATCACGTATAGAGGAGGTGTGATGGCGAGAAAGGGGGTTACCATGCTGCGTAAAGATACTGGCACTACCACTGTCCCGGCCGATCGATGTCGGGTTCCACGGCGGTGCGACGGTGCGGTGGCTGTCAGGCGGCGGCGACGGGTCGGAGGTGTGCGCGTGAAGTCGGGAAGGGTTCAGGAGGAGGGGTGACAGTCGATTTGGGGTGAATTAGGGTTCGGCTTTGCGGAAGCAGTATTTATACTGCTGCCGCCGCTCTATTCTTTTTAGGGCCTCTGCTGGAACTGTCCTGTGGCCCTCCTAATAGGTCCACTCTAGGTGGCTCGGGCTGGTGTAACTGTAGGGGTATGTCGTCTTGATGTCTGGTGCTGCTCCTTGCGAAAAATCTCCTGAGGACGAGCTTCTTCTAGGACAGCTGAATGGGAGACTCGAGACTGGGTAGTCGTACAAGACTTGAGCTCTGGTGCAAGCCCCTGGTGAAATCTTCTCGCCTTCTCTAACTCTGTCGGAATCAATTCCGCACCAAATCGACTCAGGCGATTGAACTCTGAGTCATACTCATCAACGGTCATATTCCCTTGTTTCAGATGAAGGAACTGGTCATAGAGACTTTCTCGAACATAAATAGGGAAGAATCTCTCATAAAATACATCACAGAACTGCTTCCAGGTGATCCCAGTGCCTAATCGTCTCTCTTCCGCCTTCCACCAGTGGTGATCGTTGTCTTCCAACAGTAGGTCCACTGCTGTCATCCAATCTCGAGCTGGCAACTGGGATGCCTTCAGTAGCTTCTCTATACTAATAAGCCACTGTGATACCTCTAATGGCTTCTCTATTCCTCTAAAGACCTTGGGGTTCATATCTGTGAAATTCTTGCTACAGCCTTCATAAGGATGCAGAGCCGGTGCTGGTGCTGGTGCTGGAGGTGGTGGTGGAGATCTAGCCATTGCTGCCATCATCGTCTATCTCATCAGCTCAGTCTGTTACCACTGAGCCTGCATCATGGCGTACATAAACTGAGTAGTGGGGCTCCTATCAGTCGGTGGTGGAGGCATCTGAGGTCCCGACTGTGGGGGAAACTACATAGGGAATGGTGGTGGTGGAGGCAGAGGTATATTCCCTTCTGGTGGCATGGTAGTAGTCTGTCCAGCCTGGCTGCCTGAGGGTGCTGCGATCTCTGGGTACTCTGTCGTCGGTGTCGTAGTAGGCTGCGACTGTCCTGGCTGGTATGGTGTCGCTGGAGTCATGGGAGGATTTTGTCCCTCCGGAGTAGCCTCTTCACCAGATGTGAGGGCCAAGGCAGAAGTGCGTCCGCTTCTTAAATGCATACTGTTGGCACGAAGAAGATAAGTTGATATTAGGAAAGATTACATATGAAGTAAATCGAAAAATCAAGGAAGTTTCGAAAAGATTGGAAGTCAAGAGGTAGTAGTAGTTCTGGATGAGATATTCCCATTCCTATATGCAGGCTTGTTGGGCACAGTCGTGTAACCCAATAATATTAACGTTGACCTGCATGGGCCACCACAAAAACATATAACGCCCCAGTCCCAAAATACGTAGGACCGAGTACGTGAACATGCCAGCTGCACATATACGAAGAATACTCCAATATATGGAATCCTCATATACGCACATAAGCTGTAAATAAATAATCACAGGCCAGAATAAAATAATCTAATCTCATCACAGCTCAACACAGAAGATAATAGAGTCCAAATAAATAAATAAAAGTATCAAAAGATAGCCGGATGAACATGCTCACTCCAAATAGATATGAAAAAAGTCTCACAAGATCGGAGTCCAACCTCCGCGAAAGAGAAAGAAAAGAGATGTAAAAATAATGTCTACTAATGTCTCAAATATAGAATAGACTAGAAATCAGTAGGGGCTGCCTCGTCATCAATGTATGATAGCTCCAACGCCGCTCCGTACTCCTGTGGAAATTCGTCTAACCCTGGAGAGATAACCAGGTCCTCAGGGAACATAGCAAGATACAAGAAAACACCATGCCATATAAACTGTGATAATATAACAAGAGAAAAAGGTATGCATGTAATCGGGTTCCTGACCATTCTACTGTGAATATGCAGTTGAGATACAATCCTTCGACCTATGAGCCCTGGCTGTAAATGGGATCGGCATATTTCCCATAAAGGGCACCAGGGGCCTACGTCCATAACGCTCTGGAAGCGTCAGAGGGCACCATGTGCTAGGGGCTACGTCCATAACGCTCTGGGAAACGTCAGAGGACGCCTGGAGCCTGCGTCTCCGGAGGAGCGCACAAGTAATCAGGGAAGTGCAAAGAAGCCCATACGTCAGGTATTGTTCTCCCCACCCAATGCCTAGTATCATTATCTCCATGACTGATATGAACCTCTAATAACCGCCAAGTCTTCTAACATGCAATACTATTGGCAGTTACTCCTATCCGTCGCACGCTCCATACGTATCGGTGGCCAGCCGACTATGCGGGTACGTGTCCTATATGTGACTCACAACACGTGGTAAGCAAGTGTCAAGGCCGTATGAGATATACCAATACCTCATCATCAAAGGGAAGGTCACTAAACTAAGTCAATGCAAGAGAAATAAGTAAAAGCATGAAAATGATCGATAGAGTCGCCT